>QRFJ01007588.1:0-211349 GCA_006176705.1 Cocos nucifera
CTAGTTTTCAATCAAGACCCAGATGATAGCAAATCCATTTCAAGGTATGTCTTTACTCTGAATGGTAGAGCAGTAAGTTGGAAGAGTACTAAGCAGCCAACTGTAGCTGACTCAACCACTGAAGCAGAATACATAGCTGTAAGTGAAGCCACCAAGGAAGCTGTCTGGATGAAGAAGTTCATCACTGAATTGGGTGTTATTCCTGAAATTGAGAATCCAGTACCACTTTACTGTGATAATATTGGAGCTGTTGCTCAAGCAAAGGAACCAAGGTCTCATCATAAATCCAAACACATTGTAAGGCGCTTCCATCTTATTTGTAAAATTATTGAAAGACAAGATGTAGTCATAGAACGAGTTGACACAAAGAACAACATAGCAGATCCATTCACTAAGGCTTTACCACTGCAACTATTTGATCGCCGCCTTGATTGTATGAGATTAAAATATAAGGGTGATTGGCTTTAGTGCAAGTGGGAGATTGAAAGGAATATGCCCTCAAGCCAATTAATTTTTTGGGCTGTTCTTTATTTTCCAAACTCATGTAATGACATTTTTAATAAATAAATAAAAGCATTTATTTCATCATATATAGTGTCTTATTATTTATTTAAGATTATGATGAATCCTATAAATTAGGACTATGGTTTTAGGATTATGATGAGATCATACTAGTGAGACCTAAAATCTTAAAATCCTAATTTAAATATTCCTAGTCGATGGGACATTGAGTTAGGGATCAATATTTTTCGGTAAGACTAGCACATTCTTTGTATGCTCGATTGAGAGGATGATTGATCTCACAATAACTTGTGTATGACACTAATACAAGAATGTGGGTGCTCATTAGAGAATGAGTTCACTGAATTGATCCAAATCGAGAATATCTAATGGAGTCTTATCTACATGTCAATAGATGGTTCTCATAGTGGAATTTGTGCATGTAATCCTTTGACCTGAAACTACCATAGAATCTTATATATATAAATCCATATTTTGGTTCATACTCATTCATGACTCAGTTATGTACGGGATGATCTGGATATGGTAGATTATATATATGAAGGTTGTGAGTAGGTTAACATGGAATCGATCTCTCCTGGTAAGAGGAAATAGCATCCTACCTTGCTTCAAACAAATGATGATTCAGGAAGACTTTGATCAAAGCATGATGAAAATTAGAAATGGTTTCTAATATTTCATTAAATGAATCATCATCATAAGATTGAAAGAGAAATGAATATGATATTGGGATTGACATATTTTCATACCCAGAGTCATATTCAGGATGCAGGGAGATCGAAGGATCTAGTTGCATGGTAATTTTCATTGAAGGATATTTTTGGTATTTCTATCAAAATTTTGCATCTTCTGGGAGGTCATGATACGTTGCTAGATGTCAATCATGTCTTGTGGGTTCGATCAAATTAAAATTTTAATTTGATCATTAAATTAGAAAGTGTTCTAAATTAAGTCAAATTGGGTTGGCTAGTTTTGACCTAAATCAGTTTGGTTGAGTTCTAACTTGATTAGGTCAAATCACACCCAGACTCACTACTGGTTAGATATGGAACCCAATGGGTCACACATAAAGAGAGTTGATTAAAGGTCTAATTGGATTAGACCATGTTTGCAAGATAAACATGCTAGCACATGTAGCAAACCCTAGCACCTGGTTTCGAATTGGATTCGAATCGGCTTCCAATTTGGGCTAATTATGATCCAAGTTGAGCCAAATAGGATTTGGTCTTGAATTGGATTAACCTAGACTGATTGGGCTTTAGTTGGGGCACCACATACCTGAATCCCACATGCTAGAGAGTCTCTCTCTTATGCGTGGGAAGTCTTTCATGTGCAAAGAATTTTGGCGCATGGAATTAGTTGGCACCTACCTTCTTTGACTTTTTCCATTTGTTATGTCGCATAAAAATTTTGAATAGGCTTAGACATCAGATATGTGGTGATAAAGATTCCTTCTACAAGTTAAAAACTCCATTTTCTTTTTAATTTTTATCGCCCAGGATTCTTTGTCGCCCAAGACTCCTTGCCGCTAAAGACTTCATGCCACCCACTCCTCCTTGACGCCTCTTGGACCAAGTCAAAGTCTCTTGGAACTTTGACTATTCAAAGATCATATCCACACTTTCTTACTGAATGGGCATCCCTTTTTAGAGTCATTGGATGGCCTTTTTATATTATCCAATGGATGAAAAGGGTGGCACCAAAGATGAAATATTATGACTCTTTGTAAATAACTTACGTAGAATTAGTCCAAGAGTCCTTCTGCTTTAAGGCACCTCTTGGACTAAGTCTACACCTTGTTATTTACTGATGAGGCATGAGATTGGCTGAAGGGACATGAGTTTTTTTTTTCTTTTTTTTTTAAAAGGGTGCAAGAAATTTAGTTGGCACCCCTACGTACATTATAAATAGGGGTGCGCACCAAGAGTCCGTGGTGGTGAAAATTATCTTTCTTTCTTACAAGAGTTTCTTTTTATCTAATTTTCTTTCTTCCCTTCTCTTGTCTAGATCTTGTCCTTATAAGGACAAGAAGTCATCTTAAGACTAAGAGATTAGGAAGGAAAATTAAGAAGACAAAGAAAAAGAAAGATAGATAAGGAAAGGCAAGGAAGGTAACATAAAGGCTAAAGAAGGTCTTGCCCTTTTAATTAAAGTTCTTATTATTAGAACTTTAATTATATAAATCAGAGGTATTGGTGTCTTGATCAAGTCTCTGTGTGGATCAATGTTGGAGGGTGAACACGTGGGCACCTGATGGAACTTCTAACGGACTGCTACCGACGATCAGGGTCAATTTAGGGTTTAGCTATAAGAGGTATGTTCTAATACTTTCTTTTATATTACAAATGTATGTTATATGATTTAATTGCTAATAAGGTAGTCCTAGGATTCGGGTTTGATTTATATGATTTCATGTTTTTGCTTTGAAATCCATGCTTTTGCCCTATACACCAATCCCATCAGTTAATACATTATTTGCAAATTGAAACTCATCAAACCAAGTGGTTTTGGCCTAAGTTGGTGCATGTGCACTAACAATATCCTTCACACTAATAAATTTGCTCTAATTATTAATAGTGAACTAGCAAACTGGACCCTTGCAAGGAGAGGTATCAAGCAGGGAAGCCCACTTGTTAGAAAGTGGGGTAGGTTACATGCATGTTGTTGGTGTGGAAATCTGCGACGATGCTGGAGGTAGCTGGAGTTGAAAAGATGAGGCCATAGACTGGACCTACAAAAGGTCGCTGATTGGACCTGCAAAATAAAATCCTAACTGGAGGTGGGTGGCTTCGGTAGGATCCTCCAATGCTCAAGTCAGTTTTTCGACCAACTAGAATGAAGTGCTCAAAAAAATAGAGAAGCAGAATAATGAAGAGGGGAGGAGAGCTTAGAGAAAAACATATATGAAGGATCTCTTTTATAGACAGAGCATGTAATAAACTGATAGTGACAGCCATAATTATCTGCTAGTGGGCCATTCAAGCCACGTGGAGTTTGTTATGAAGGATGAGCTGTCGTTTGTCGTGACTTGCAGGCGTTTGAGATCCATTTGTTGGAGTTCAAATGTAGGTTGAAGACTTCTATGTATGTAGCAAACTTGTTACCTATCGAGGTCAGTCGGGGCAATGTCTAGTGGCTTCAAGTAGTTCGGAAGCTTCCTGGGTCATGTATGGCTAGGCACCTCCAAAATTAAAATATGAAGTACCATGCCCTATCCTTACAGAGCAGTTGTCATGAATCAGTGATTTGATGAGGTCCTTTTGGATGGCTCTAGTTGACAGGCGTAACATGGACTAAGTAGGTCCACAACTAGCTAGGAGAAGCTCATCTTGAAAGGTATTTTAATGGAAGGACCTTAGCTAAAGGAAACACGACTAGAAGGAGTGCATCTGAAAGGAGTCTGCCTAGAAGTAGCATCGCTAGGAGGAGCACGACTGGAGCAGTTCGTCTAGAAGGAGTTTGACTGGAAGGAGCACTGTCGGAAGGAGTGCAATTGAAGGAGCACGTTGTCTGCAATATAGGACTTCAACTATCTTCAAAACTTGTCACCAACCAAGGTCAGGAGGGTAGAACTTTGGTCCTATCATTCATTCTAAGTTAAGAAGCAAGGTTAATAAAATAATAATTCTCCTTTATTGTTCAAGATCGTTTGGCCAGATTTCATTGTGCCTTTGACAAGTTCCGCGGTATGGACTTGTTGTTGGGAGGATCGATGAGTTCCTTCAGAATGGGAGTCGATGGCTGAGGACTTTAGTGGGAGTTATTTTATCCCCAACACTTGTCCTCCTACTTTTGAGTTTGAATTTTGAATGAAGAAAGTATAGAAAAATTGCTGCGATCGAAGTTCTTTTTTAGCCTCCTGCTCTCGGGGAGCGAGATCACTTGGCTTTTTTAGATTGGCACCAAAGCTTCTTAATGCATGAATGACCCGAAAAGACACATCCCTTTTGAAAACTCATCTAGTGCGGAGCTCTATGTACGATGCAATAAATGCCTATCAGGTGCCAAGAAGAGTGGACACATGTGGCAGGTTGGGGTTGGCTAAGGAGGCCTGTGATCATAACTTTCTCCATCTCGTATGCCTATTTAAGTCCTTTTTCTTCTTCTTTTCCAGCTCTTCATCTCTGCCTGAGTTTCCCTTCTTCCTTCATTCGTTCTTCTTCGTCTTTGAGTGCTCTAGCCTTCTCGTCAATTTTCCATCTATCAATAACTAGTTCTAGCCCCCTCGACCACCTCACCTTGTTTCTTCTCATCCACAATCCTTTCGATCGTCGAAGTCCCTCTCAACCGCATCTCATCTTTTGGTCATCTCCTTACCGACCTAGGTTAGTCCTCCATCGCCCTTTCTTCTTTCCTTTTATTTTTTGACCTTTTAGTCTTCTATACGAGTTTCACTGTTGTTCCCCTAAGATTTTATAACCTTTTTCTCACTGCTTTTCCAAAGATTTTTAAGTTCCTTTTGATTCGAATGTCTTCCAAAACTTCATGGTTGTCCGATTCTAGGAGCCCATCTGGTCCATCTTTCCAAAATTCTAATTCCAAAGAAAAGACTGAACTTAGGGATGTACCCCAATCGAACTTCATATCCGAAACCATTCCATGTTTCTTATCCCCAGACAACGTTTTCTTGATCAAGATCTAATGTGGAATTTCTCCTGAGTACGAACTGAAACTCTCTGGACCAAGTGACCAAGCTTGTTCCCCTCCTCTACGATGTTTTTATTTGTATCTAGAAGCTTTTCACACTGGATTGAGACTTCCTTCCCCCATTTTGTAGTTTTTCTTTTCCATTTTTTGAATATCTCCTTTGCTTCTGTAGTTGCCTCCTTAGCCGACCCCAACCCGCCATGTGTCCCACTCATTCCTGGCGCCTGACGGGGCATTTATCATGCCATACATTAAGCTCCATGCCAGTTGAGTTTTCAAAAGGGATGTGTCTTTTTGGGTCATTCATGCATAAGAAGCTTTGGCGCCAATCCCAAAAAGTCAAGTGATCTCGCTCATCGAGAGCAAGAGGCTGGAAAAGAACTTCGATCACAGTGATTTTTCTATACTCCCTTCATTCAAAATTCGAACTCAGGAGTAGGGGGACAAGTGTTGGGGGTAAAATAACCCCCACCAAAGTCCTCAGCCATCGACCCCCATTCTAAAGGAATTTGCCGATCCTCTCAATAATAAGTCCATACCATAGAACTTGTTAAAGGCACAATGAAATCCAGCTAGACGATCTTGAATAGTAAAGAAGAACTATTATTTAATTAATCTTGCTTTTTAACTTAGAATGAATGATAGGACCAAAGTTCCACCCTTCTGACCTTGATTGGTGATAAGTTTTGAAGATAGTTGAAGTCCTATATTACGGACAACGTGCTCCTCCAGTTGCGCTTCTCCCGATAGTGCTCTTTATAGTCAAACTTCTTCTAAACGAACTCCTTCAGTCACACTCCTCCTAGTGATGCTCCTTTCAGACGAACTCCTTTTGGATGCACTCCTTCCAATTGTGTTTTCTTCAGCCGAGGTTCTTCTATTGGAATAACTTTCAGGACAAGCTTCTCCCAGTAAACTGCTGACCTACTTAGTCCATGTTATGCTTGTCAGCTAGAGCCATCCGAAAGGATCTCATCAAATCAAGGATAGGGCATAGTACTTTAGATTTAGGAGGTGCTTACCTGCATGCGGTCTAGAAAACTTTCGAACTTCTTGAAGCCACTAGACATTGCCCCAATAGATCTCGATTGGTAATAAGTTTGCTGCATACATAGAAGTCTTCGACTTATATCCGAACTCCAATAAATGGATCTCAAATGCCTACAAGTCATGACAAACCATAACTCATCGTCCATAACAAACTCTAAGTGGTCCAAATGGCCCATTATCAGATGGTTATGGTTGTCACCATCAGTTTATTACATGTTCTGTCTATAAAAGAGACCCTCCAGATACATTTTTCTCTAAGCTCTCCTCTCCTCTCCATTATTCTGCTTCTCTATTTTTTTGAGCACTCCATTTCAATTGGCCAAAAAACTAACTTGAGCGTCGGAGAATCCTGCCAGAGCCATCCACCTCCAGTTAGAATTTTATTTTGCAGATCCAATCAACGACCTTTTATAGGTCCAGTCAGTAGCCTCATCTTTCCAACTCTAGCTACCTCTAGCGTCGTCGCAAATTTCCGCACCAACACGTATTTCAAAATAACTTCAAAATCATAGTGGAATAGATCTAGATTAACCCTTAATCTATCATGTATTAGATCAGATCTAATAACCTTCCCTAGCCTAGATCTAAGACATACATAATTTGAAATTAACTTATGAGATTAGATCTCATATCTTAGCATAGGTCGAAGAACTCCATAGCAGATGATTGTAGACTTGATAGGTTCCTTGAGCCATGCACTTGCCCAACCTCGACAAGTATCCACATGAAGCCTGATTTGATCCAAGGTTTATCAATCTCTCTAGGGTGCTAGTTTTCTTATAGAGAAGACCTCTTGATGATGGTTGATCTGGTTCTTCTTCAGATCTTGAAGTGTTGCCCAAGGATGGCTACCCAAGAGAAGGGATGAATTGGGTATTTAAAAATTTAAACTATGAATATGTTGAATTTTAATGCTATGTGCTTGGTGAAATAAAGTAAAACACAAGTATAGATGAAGAACAATAGAAATGAAACTACACAAACACAAACACTAAATTTTATAGTAGTTCAACACCAAACTCGGCACCTACGTTCACTCCTAAGTAACCCACTTGGGAATTCAACTATAATCACTTAATTGATTATAGTTCGATTGTTTTTCTTGGGATCACAATCTAACCCGGTTGGTTTTGACCTAGGCTCACCAACTACAATCTTTACAGTGATTATTTTTTTTGGACTCACAATCAACCCAGTTGGTTTTCCTCGGATCACCAACCAAAATCATACAAGATTATTTTTCTCCAAGCTAACAATCAATCTCGATTGATTTTAACTTAGGTTCATCATTCAAACCACTAAAACGTCCAACTCTAGGCTTAGACCAACCCAAGTTTCTCACCCTAAGAAACTTGAAATAAAATATAAAAGTATAAATATTAAGTTTAGAAAAATAAAAATTCATTAAAGAATCGAACAAAGTCTGAATGATGATAGTTGAATGCTTGACTTCTTCTTAAACGCTTGAGTGATGATTAGGCTCCTTGATTCTTGACTTGATTGCTTTCTCACTTCAATTCACTCTTGCTCTCACTTGCTTGAGGATGATTTGTAGTGGAAGGACAAAGGTTAACTTTGAAATCAACTCCTTCTCTTATCTTTTCAACTCACTCCTTTGGCTTTCTTCAATGAATACTCAATGAAATTCTCAAAAAGCTTCTCTTTAATGCCCAAAATATTTTTTATATATCCTTAAGATTTTTCATCATTTTAATTTATTTTGGAGGTCTTTAGAAGTGATCTAGCCATTAGAAATAAGAAAATAGCCATTAAAAAAAAGTTGGAATAGAAAAAGTACAGTTCTGAAAAAACTAGCCATTATAGTGAACTTAGTCAACTAAGTCTTTTTGAGTCGACTAAGTCTTAGTCTGCTCAATCTGACTTAGTCTGCTAAGTGGACAAAGCTTGAAAATCTATCTTTCTATCCTGCTGCTATTCTCTAAGACTGAGTCGATTAACTTTTTGACTTAGTCAACTAAGTCCCCTAGATCCTGAATTTTGATCTTTCTGTGCTTTCTAGCTTTTTTATTCTCTGAGACTGAGTCGACTAACATCTGGCTTAGTCGACTAAGTTCCATGTCAAGTGTGCCATGAAATTTTTAGCATCTTTTCTTCTCTAAATTTATTCGTAGGCTAGACTTGTTTTCTAAACTTGATTTAACTCTCATTAACTATCATTTTTAAGATGTGTCAAATCTAGTTTTTCTTCAATGATCGTTTGATTGGTGATACTCAATTTAATTGATGAAAATTATTTAGAGCATTATGAGAACTTAAAATTTAAACTACACATCCTCAAAAATAATATTAGTAACATAATAAATTATACTCAAAATTTTTTATCATCATCAAAATTAATCTTTAGATTAACAATCTCTTCCTTTTTGATGATGACAAAACTTTTTAGTATATACAAAATAATATATAGTGGGTTTCTAAAGAATTACATATTTAAAAAAAATGAAACCACTAAATAACAAAAACATACTTTATTTTACTTAAGCTCCAGCATATACTCAATAATAACTCTCCTCTTTTTTGACAGCATCAAAAAGCTCATGTAAAGGATAAAAGATTAATCATCAAAATCAATAAGATATGAAAATTTATCATCAAAGTTTTCTTTGAAAAATGTATCTTTCGATTTAAAACATGTTTAAAGTACTTTCAATTTTAGAAATTAGCTTGAATTCAAATATCAAAGGCTCTTCTCCTTTTTTGAATGAATATGATCTTTTTAATTAGATTTTCAAGTATATACTTTTAAGCTTTAAGAGGAATAGAGCTTTTTAAAAGATTTGAATATAAAATAAAGCATAATATATACTTTAATATTCAATCTTTTCTTTCAAAAAAAATTTAGTCAATTAAATTAGAAAAAGATATGTTTCGAAAATGTATCGACCAAGTCAATGATAGTATTAGAGCAAAAGTAATTTTACAATGATTTCTAAATGCACATCCAAAGTTCTGTATTATATTTAGATTTTTAAATAAGTTTTAGAATTAGATTTAGAAATTTATTTTGACTCCAATTAATTATCTAAAAATAAGATTGAGCAGTCAAATCATGTAAGTCAAATTTGATGATTACATGAAAGCTTAAATTAAAAACACTATAAAGTAATTGATTGAGAATTTAAGATCATCATTCAATTTTCTTAATTTTCAATCAAAGCTAGATAATATTCAACAAATATCTCTCCCCCTATTTTTAAAAGTAAATGTCAAAAAATTTATCATAAAATATTTTCTCTTTTTAAATAATAGGTGAATCAAAAATATTTCTCCCCCTTTTTCTTTCAAGTTAAGCATCTTTAATTGATACTAAATTAATCTTTAACTATTTAGTCAAAATTTGCTCCCCCTTACTATATGCTATATTTTTTAGTTTAATTCTTTGCTTACTCTTAATACAACTGAATCAATACTTGTCCTCATTGAATTTTGTTTTTCATAATCAAATTCATATCACATTAAAAAGATATAACATTATGATAAGATTTTGATGTAATTTGATATGTTAAATTTATTTTCTTCATTTACCAAATTTTCTCTCCTTTATTGTTATTATAAGTGTTTACTATAATTCATGATACCGATTGAGTTTAAAAATATTCTTTTGAAAAATTCAGCTTATCAAATAATTATATCAATATTTTAAATCTTACACTCTAATCATGAAAGTTCATAAATCAGTTTCATTTAATATGTCTTCAATCATAATCAATCATAATACTCAATTATAATAGATAATCAAAATAATATCATCAAAATTAATAAAATAAAATATTAAATTATTTGATATGTAGTTGACTAATAATTAAATCATGCATCAATATTTCAATATTCTTTCTAATTGAATGGCAGGAGTAATTATCAATTATCGAGACTAACTTATCTCCAAGAATTTTAACTCCATCTTCCATTTTGTGCCTTGAGCATCTACAATTAAGGTGCCATTCTTTTTAGGATTAGAGGGATGTCAAGCACACCTGTACTCACAAAGATTAAGTATATTTTGGTATCCAAGCTAACTTGGATCCTTTGAGGTTAGTATCAATGGTTCCTTTTGGAATCCAAATTTGCTTGATCTTTATATTTTTATATGTATTAGCCCAATAATTAAATGATTTATGTCCAGCCTTGTTGCATTTAAAGCATATAATAAATTTATCATCAAAATGATATTATCAATAGAAATTTTTGAAAACCTTAATTTTGCAAAAGAGTTAGCTTTAGATGTCATATTTTGTTTAATATGTAAATTTTGTGAACCAATGGAGAATTTATCTATAATTAATTTTAGTTTATTTATTTCATTTTTCAAAGTTCCATTCTTTTCTAACAAATCTTTTTGTTTAACTAATAATTCATTCTTTTCGTCTACTATATGTTTTAATCTATTTATTTCTTTTTGTAGACTGTCATTTTGTTTAATTAAGTCATCTTGTTTAGTTTGCAAATCTTTCTTATCTTCTTCTAATCTATCTTTATCTTTATTCAAATTTTGATTTTTATTTTTAAGCTCTTTGTTCCTTTTAGACAGCCTTTTAAAATCATTAAATAATTTAGATCATGTAATTCATCAAAAGTAAAATTATTTGATTGATTTAAGCTTACCTCTTCATCGTGAGCCATAAAGCATAGGTTTGTCTCTTCTTTACTTGAGGATGACTCTTCTTCAGAATTTGAGCTCTCACTACTTTGTCAATTAGCCAATATGGTTTTTCTTCTTAATTTGCTTGAGCTTTTTTCAGTATGGGATGGTCCTTTTTATGTTTTCTAAATTGATTCTTTTCTTCTTTTCCTCTTCTTGGATCAAAATTTTTTTTTTCTCATGAATCTCATGAACCTTCTTATAATCACCACTATTTCTTCGTCATCTTCTAAATCCTCAATAGAATCACTTGAACTTTCTTCAATGGTCGATGACTTGAGTGCAAAGGTTCTTTTCTTCATCTCTTCCTCCTCCATGCTTTAGTTCATATTGAGCTCATGTGTCATGAGCGATCCGATTAACTCTTCTAAAGCAAGCTTGCTAAGGTCCTTGGCTTCTTGAATTACCATTATTTTTGCTTCCCAAACCTTCAATCAGGATCTAAGAATTTTGCATACAAGATCACTATTAAAATAGTCTTTTCCAAGACTCTTTAATTCATTTATAATTTCAATAAATCTTGTAAACATATCACTTATTATCTCATGAGGTTTCATTTGGAACAACTCATATTTATGAACCAACATATTTATTTTAGATTCTTTAACTTGACTTGTACCCTCATGGGTCACTTCAAATCTATCTCAAATCTTTTTTGTAGATAAACATGTTGATATTCTATTGAATTCATTATAATCTAAAGCATAATATAGAATATTAATAGCTTTAGCATTTAATTGAGCTAGCTTTTTATCTAGCTCATTTCAATCTTTTTTTGGTTTAGGTACACACATATCATTGACAATCATTATAGGTGTATGAGGACCATTGAGTATGACATTCCACATGTCATAATCTTATGCTTGAATAAAAATTTTTATTCTAGTTTTTCAATAAGTATAGTTTGTACCATTGAAAAAAGAAGATCTAATAGTTAAGTGTCCTTCACTCAACAAAGATTCAAATGGGTCAGCCATAAGATCTTTAGCTCTAGAATACAGAAAACATTCAAAGCACTTGCTCTGATACCAATTGTTGCCCAATGATGCCTACCCAAGAGGAGGGGGGTTGAATTGGATATTTAAAAATTTAAACTATGAAAATGCTGAATTTTAATGCTATGTGCTTGGTAAAATAAAGTAAAATATAAGTATAGATGAAAAACAATATAAATGAAACCATATAAACACAAACACTAAGCTTTTATAGTGGTTCGGCACTAACTCGACACCTACATCCACTCCCCAAGTAACCTATTTGGAAATTCAACTATAATCACTCAATTGATTATAGTTCAATTATTTTTCTTGGGTTCACAATCCAATCCGGTTGATTTTGACCTAGGCTTATCAACTACAATCTTTACAATGATTATTTTTTTTTAGGCTCACAATCAATCTAGTTGATGATCTAGTTGATTTTTCTCGGATCACCAACCAGAACCATACAAGATTATTTTTCTCTAGACTAACAATCAATCCTAATTAATTTTAATATTGGCTCACAAATCAAACCACTAAAATGTCCAACTCTAGTCTTGGACCAACCCAAGAAACTTGAAATAAAATATAAAAATATAAAGATTAAGTTTAGAAAAATATAAACTCTTTGAATAATCGGAAGAAGTTCGAATGATGATAATTGAATGCTTGAGTGTTGATGAGGCTTCTTGATTCTTGACTTGATTGCTTCTTCACTTCAATTCACTCTTGCTCTCACTTACTTTCTTGGAGTTCCACGCTTAGAACTAGCAGAGCCTCCCCTTCAAACTTCAAGGGGATGATGCCAAGAACTCCCTCTTTCTCTCTAGTGGTCGGCCAAGGGTTGGAGGGATCTCAAAAAGATATTTGACACCTCCAAAAAGAACCCTTCTTATAGAAGGCATCCAAGAGAAACTAGATAGGATCAAACTCTATCTTGTTTCAAATTTGATTCCAACTCAAATCCAGATTTTATTCTCATCCAAAAGGGAGATGGAGTGGCCGGCCAAGAGGGTTTAAAGCATGGAATTCCTCATGCAAATCTGGAATTTGCATGAGGAGAGAGGGCACATGGAAAGTGGTTGGCGCATGGATGGAGTCCGTCATAATGAGGACTCTAGGATTTCAATTTGAACTCAAACCAAATCTAATTTGTTTTAGGCCCAAATACTTGATTGAATCTAATCTAATTAAATCTCTAATCAGATTAAATTCTAATCCAATTAAGATTTAATTGAACCCAAATTTTGGTCAAATCAGAAATTGAATCCCTTGTAATTGAGTCATCTCATAACTCAATCAAACCAAACCCAATTCAAGTCAAATTGAATCTAATTCAATTAGATGTGATCCTGAACTTATTACTTAATCAAATTGAGCTAAGTAGTAATTAAATTGCTAATTAATCCTTCTACAACTTTTGCATTTAATTAATCATTTATCATATTGATAATTGTATCCTTTAATGATTCATAATTATTGATGAACCATCGGATCAGACAGAAATCACTTTTATGTGTGATCCCGTAGGTTCTATTATATCTAGTAGTAAGATATACTATTGTTAGTGCAAAAATCTACGACAATGTTGGAGGCAGCTGGAGTTGGAAAGATGAGGCCATTGACTAGACCTACAAAAGGCCGCTGACTGGACCTACAAAATAAAATCCTAACTAGAGGTGGGTGGCTCCAACAAGATTCTCCAATGTTCAAATCAGTTTTTCAGTCAACTAAAATAGAGTACTCAGGAAAATAGAGAAGTAGAATAATGGAGAGGGAAGGAGAGCTTAGAGAAAAATGTATCTGGAGGATTCTTTTTATAGATAGAGCATGTAACAAACTGATGGTGATAGCCATAACCGTCTGATAGTGGACCATTCAGGCCACGTGGAGTTTGATATGAAGGATGAGTTATTATTTGTTGAAACTTGCAGGCATTTAAGATCCATTTATTGGAGTTCGGACGTAGGTCGAAGACTTCTATGTATGCAGCAAACTTGTTACTGGTCGAGATCGATTGGGGCAATGTCTAGCAGCTTCAAGGAGTTCGAAAGCTTCCTAGGTCATGCGCTGGTAGGCACCTCCTAAATTAAAATCCAAAGTACTGTGCCCCATTCTTATGGAGCAGTTGTTATGAATCAGTGATTTAATGAGGTTCTTTTGGATGGCTCCAGCTGACAGGCATAACATGGATTAAGTAGGTCCGCAACTGCCTGAAAGAAGCTCATTCTGAAAGGTATTTGAATGGAAGGACCCCGACTGAAGAAAATACGACTAGAAGGAGTGCATCTGTAAGGAGTCCGCATGGAAGGAGTGTCGCTAGAAGGAGCACGACTAGAGGAGTTCATCTAGAAGGAGTTCGACTGGAAGGAGCACTGCCGGAAGAAGCACAACTGGAGGAGCGCATTGTCTGTAATATAGGACTTAAATTATCTTTAAAACTTATCACCAATCAAGGTCGGGAGGGTGAAACTTTAGTTCTATCATTCATTCTAAGTTAAGAAGCAAGGTTAATTAAATAATAGTTCTCATTTACTATTTAAGATCATCTGATAGGGTTTCATTGTGCCTCTGACAAGTTTCACGGTATAGACTTGTTGTTAGGAGGATCGATGGATTTTTTTAGAATGGAGGTCGGCGACTGAGGACTTCGACGGAGGTTATTTTATCTACAATACTTATTTTTTTACTTCCGAGTTCAAATTTCGAATGAAGGAAGTATAGAAAAATTAGTGCAGCCGAAGTCCTTTTCCAACCTCCTGCTCTCGGGGAGCAAGATCACTTGGCTTTTTTGGATTGGCATCGAAGCTTCTTAATGCACGAATGACCCAAAAAGACATCCCTTTTGAAAACTCATCTGGCGTAGAGCTGTATGTATGGTGCGATAAATATCCTATCAGGTTCTAGGAATGAGTGGGACATGTGGCAGGTTGGGGTTGGCTAAGGAGGCCTTGTGATCATAACTTTCTACATTCCTGTATGCCTATTTATGTCCTTTTTCTTCTCTTTTCCAGCTCTTCATCTCTGCCTGAGTTTTTCTTCTTCCTTCATCCATTCTTCTTTGTCTCTGGGTGCTCTAGCCTTCCTGTCGATTTTTTGGCCATCAACAACTAGTTCTAGCCCCCTCGACCGTCTCACCTTATTTCTTCTCATTCACAACCCTTCTAGCCGTCGAAGTCCCTCTCGGTCGCATCTTATCTTTCGGTCATCTCCTTACCAACCTAGGTTAGTCCACCATCATCCTTTCTTCTTTTCTTTTATTTTTTGGCCTTTTAGTCTTCTACACGAGTTTCACTATTCTTCCTCTAAGGTTTTATAACCTTTTTCTCATTGCTTTATCGAAGATTTTTAAGTTTCTTTTGATTCGAATGTCTTTCGAAACTTTATGGTTGTCCGATTCTAGGAGCCCATCGGGTCCATCTTTCCAAAATTCCAATTCTAAAGAAAAGACTAAACTTAGGGATGTATCTCGATCAAACTTTGTACCCAGAACCATTCCATATTTCT
The DNA here is from genome assembly GCA_006176705.1 of Cocos nucifera. Lineage (NCBI taxonomy): Eukaryota > Viridiplantae > Streptophyta > Magnoliopsida > Arecales > Arecaceae > Cocos > Cocos nucifera. The sequence goes on from QRFJ01007588.1 coordinate 15,367, forward strand.
TATCCCCAGACGACCTTTTCTTGATTAGAATTCGATATGAAATCCCTCCTAAGTACGAACTAAAACTCCCTAGACCAAGTGACTAGGCTTGTTCCCCTCCAGGATATTTTTTTTGTATCTAAAAGCTTTTCGCGCCAGATTGAGACTTCCTCCCTACCTTTTGTTGTTGCTCTTTTTCATTTTTTGAACATCTTCTTTGCTTTTGTAGTGCCAAACTTCTTTAGGTTTATTATTGGGTTCATCTCCCTTTATCTCTCCGCCAAATTTCATTCAACCATTTTCCTACTTCGGAACTACTATACTTTTAAATGCTACCCCTCTGCATAGGACTGGTGGTACTTCTCATCCCAGTTCGGTAAGAAAGGATTGCTGAAAGGTGCTTCTTCTTTCATCCATAATTGAAAGGAGAGGTTCTTTTTTGTGTCTTGCCCAATTTTAGATTTAGGATTTCCTCCATGGGATTATTTTAGAGAATCAGTCTGATGATCTCCTAGTCTGAAGGGGGACGACCTTGAATCCGCTAATAAACTCAGAAACTACTGGGCTCCCCTCCTATCCAAACTTTTGAAGGATCAGACTTTATTCAATATGGGCCTGAATCCTCTTAATCCTGCTGGTATATCTTTGCACTTCACAAAATTTCTTCTTCTTCTTCTCTTCTTTTTCCTTTTTTAATCATTTTTCCTTCTTTATTGCAGAGATGGACGCTCAGGTAGCTAAAATGCTTTCTAGGAGGCTCTAAGCACACAAGAGAAAAGGGAAGGCTCTCAGTGAGGTTTCAAAAAAGGAAAGGGTTGACACCCAGAGCTCTGTAGCTCCTACCAATGCCACTATCGCTCTCAATGTTCCTAATGGTGCCGAGGTTGTTCTGATCATCAAGGTGGGTGCTACTATTGGAGCCGCAGTGTTCCCTACATCCTTGGGCCCTCCCACCAAAATAGAAGTCGGTTACTATGAAAGTTTGGCATAAATCTTGTCCTAATAAGTTCGATAATGGTGATGAAGACTCGGAAGAAAATTTTTTCTACAACCAGGACATCATCAGGGATTTGGTTGATAAATTCGCCCTATCCGAGGTGGTAGACAAGATTGCTGACTTCAATTATGAGCAGCACACTTAGGATTCCCTTAGGGCCTTTCTCGAGGTAATTACTTTATCCCTTCTCTCTTTCTTTTTTTTTATATGCACTTGCAGTCAGGTCATCAATTGCTCGCTCACATAAAAATAGTGAACCACTTGAGGTCAGAAGCATTGAAGACTTAGGAGGACCATCAAGCTGAAGTCAACTGCCTATAGAAAGAGAAAGCCATCGAGATTGATCACCTTACAAAGGTGAAGGCTATCGAGATCGAAGCTCTTCAAGAGACGTTCAATAAGGAAGAGCAAACATTGGTAGAACCGAAGGCCATCTTGTCCTTGGAAGAAGAGAGGAGGAAGGTTGAAGCCGAGATCATCAAATTGAAGGAGTAAGTTTTGAGATAGATCTCGAAGGCGAAGGCCCAAGCAGTAGAGGAGTTCAAGGTCTCCTCTGAGATGAGAGATCTGAATGTTAAGTTTGGCCAGGAGGCCTTGATCAAAGGATTTGAGCTGTGCGAGGATAGGATAGCTAGAAAGTTCCCTAAGCTCGACCTCAACTTTTCTTTTGAAGGGGCTCCTGATGAAGAAGTGGGACCATTTACTGTCGCAATCGATCTTCCCCATGCTGAGCTTGCCACTAAAGAGCCAGGGTCGATCGATGCTGCATCAAACTCCTCGACTGCTCTCCTAGAGGTCTGAGACCTCTCAATTTGTATTTTCTCATTTCATTTATCTTTTCTCCTATATTCAAGAAACATTTTGATTAATAAAAATAAATTTACTTTAAGTTTGTATCATGGTGTGCGTGTTTTTTAGAATCTCCCTAGTGAAGATAAACATGCTTCGACTCCCCCTACCGACGCTACCTTACTACCCTAGGGCCTTCCTTTGCTATCTATCATTAAGAATTTGTAGAGGAAGGTTCACCAAACTAAGAGAAAATTGAAGAAAGTAGAGAACAAGCTTCAAAAGTTGAAGAAGCATTATTCGGAAGCAACAATTGAAGTCACTCATCTTTGACAAGTCTATAAAAAGGATGCCATGGACTACATCAATAAGAAGCACCATCTGATAGAGGAGTTGGAAATGGGTGAAGAAGCTCAGTAACGATAAGGCATGGACTCTAACGACCAAGGCAAGCTCTCTAGAAGTTAAGTTGAAGGCTGCATAAGAAAGAATTTGATTACTTGAAGAAAGCTCGGCATGGTATATCAATCGAGAGGAATATGGTTTGAACTAGACAAAGAAGTCTTCCAAACTCCAAAATCAATTACAGGCAACTGAGAACTCTCATAATGAATATAGATGCGATTGGTGTGGTCATGTCGTTGACCTCAAGGAAAAGCTTGGAAGAGCTGATGATGAGATCGCTTGACTTCGATGATAATTGTCTGAAGAGGTCCAAGCTATCTTGTGCAGGGACTTGATGGAGGTTCTATTTTTATAGAGCTCTTTGGAGAGCTTGTCTACTTTCTATGCTAACAGCCAAACAAATATGCGGGAGTTGAAAATGTAGATGGTCTATCAGCAGGATGTTGTGAAGGATGCAGAGGTTGAGTCAGCTATGTTAAGAAAGAAGCTGAGGAAAGTTGAGGATGATTCCCGGAGGCATAAGAAGTTGTTGAGTGAAAGCCTGGCAGCTTGATGGGAGCTCGAGAAGAAGATTAAAGACTTGAAGTTATCCCTAATATTGGCTGGTGTGGGCAGTCCGAAGTCTGACTCCGAATAGGACTTCAATGTCTTTTTCTCTTCTTTTTTTTTCCTTTTCTTTAAATTGGTCTTTCGAACCTTTCCATGTATCAAACTTGTATTTCAATGAAATGCTATGATTGTCTCATCTCAGATGTATGCTTTCATAATTTTTTATTTTTTTTTGTGATTAGGAAGTTATCCTTCGATAATGGTTATAGTTCACCATGGCATATGTATCCTTTAATCGTAGATGATAACCCTTAGGTAAGTTTTTTCTGGGCTTGTATAATCGGGTTTTTGCATCTTTTATGTCTGGACAAGATCCTTCTTTTTTCGATGAAGTTATTGGGGTGCAAAAGGGCCATTGAAAGGGCCTCTCCCCGTGTCCCCTTATCAGGATGAGATCCTCCTCCTAATTCTGACAGGATTGACCTTTACTTTTGTTAGGATGAGGTCCTCCTCCTATCTCTAACAAAGTTATTGGAGTACAAAAGGATCATTGAAGGAGCCTCTACGCATATCCTCTATCAAGATGAGATCCTCCTCTTGTTCCTAATAGGATTAGCCTTTACCTTTGTTAGGACAAGGTCCTCCTCCTATCCCGAATAAAGTTATTGAGGTACAAAAGGATCGTTGAAAGAGCCTCTTCCCTCCTTCTATCTTAAATAACTGAAGATCTTCATCCAAGTCAGGATGAGGTTCTTCTCTTATTCTTGATACGGTTGGCCTTTATCGTTGTTAGAATATGGTTCTCCTCCTATTTTCAATAAGGTCAGTGGGACACAAAAAGGCCGTTGAAAGGGCCTCTTCCCTTTGACCCATGTCAGGATGAGGTCATCTTCCTGTTCCTAACATGGTTGGCCTTTTTTTTTGTTAGGACAAAATCCTCCTATCCCTAACAAAGTTATTAGGACATAAAAGGATCACTGAAAGGGCCTCTTCCTTCCTCTTATTTTAAATAACCGGAGGTCTTCCTCCATGTCAGGATGAGATTCTCCTCCTATTCTTGACACGGTTGGCCTTTACCCTTATTGGGATGAGGTTCTCCTCCTGTTTCTAATAAAGTCAGTGAGGCATGAAAGAGCCATTGAAAGGGCCTTTTTCCTTTGATCCATGTCAGGACGAGGTCTTCCTCTTATTCCTGACATGGTTGGCCTTTTTTTTTTGTTAGGACGAGGTCCTCCTTCAGTCCCTAATAAAGTTATTAGGGCATAAAAGGACTGCTAAAAGGGCTTCTCTCCTCCTCCTATCTTAAATAACCGAAGGTGTTCTACTTCATTCAAGGATGGAGCTCGATCAAGTTGTTTCCTACCATCATATAGTTTTGCACCAAGGAACAATAATATTGGAATAAGAAAATTTTATTGAAGCAAGATTATTGATAATACATTCGCAAGTTCTTCAAGTTCTAAGATCGCGAGAGTGCTAATCCTTTAAGCTTCCTTAGGTAACATGTTTTCGGTCGGATGACTTCTATGGCCTCATAGGGGCCTTCCCAGTTTGGGGTAAGCTTTCCTTAATTTTGAGGTTACGAAACATCTACTCGTCGAAGCACCAGATCTCCTACTCTAAATATCTTGCTTCTGACCCTGGAGTTGTAGTAGTAGGCTACTTTTTGCTTGTAGGTTTCCATTCCGATTTAAGCTTTCTCTCACTTTTCTTCCAATAGATAGAGATTTGCCTTGAGATCCTATGAGTTGTTCTACTCACTAAAAGCTTCAACTCATGCCAAAGGAAGTTCAAGCTCAATCGGGATGACTGCCTCTATTTCAAAAGCCAATGCGAAAGCGATTTCTCTAGTTGGCAACCTTTGAGTAGATCTGTAAGCCCAGAGCACGTGAAAAGTTCATCCACCCAGGTTTCTTTTGCTCTTTCAAGCCTGGCCTTTATCTCTTGAAGCAAAGTTCTGTTAGTTATTTCAGCCTCACCATTCGCCTATGGATGAGCTATGGATGTGAAGTGGTGAAAAATATTCAAGTTTTCACAAAATTCAGCAAACTTTGCTCTTGTAAACTGACATTCATTATTAGTGATTAATGTCTATAATAGACCAAATCTATAAATTATCAACTTTCAGATGAAGTCCTATACTTTGGCTTTAGTAATCTTCGCCAGAGGTTCGACCTCAACCCACTTAGTGAAATAATCTACAGCCACCAGTAGGAACTTTAATTTTCCAGGTGCTATGGAAAAAGTCCAAGTATATCCATCCCCCATTGCGCAAATGGCCAAGGAGTACTTAATGGTGTGAGTTATGAAGCCAGTTATCTTTGAATACTATTATTTCTTTGACATCTGTCGCACCTCCTTACGTAATCCATTGCAACTTGATGCATTGTTGGCCAATAGTATCCCAACTGAAGTAATTTATATGATAAGGATCTCGCCCCTAGATGATTCTGCATAGTCCTTCATGAACTTTTTTCAAGTCATAATTAGCTTTGGAAGGTCGGAGATATTTGAGGAGCGGTAAGGAGTATGATCTCTTATATAACTTATTTTTGTATAAAACATAGCGAAAAGTCTAATTTCTTAACTTTCAAGCTTCTTTGTGATCTCTAAAAAGAACTCCATCTTTGAGATAAGAGATCAATAGATCGATCCAGCTGGACTCATGATCAACTTGCATTACTTCCTGGGGTTCTTCTGGACTTGGTTACTGTAGAACTTCATAGAGGACTTCTTTCAGCAGTTCATTTGGGACTAAGATGGCTAATTTAGAGAGGAGATCAGCTTTAGTATTTTCTGCCTTGGAGATTTGCTGGATATTAAAATTGATAAAGACCAAACTTAGACTATTCACCCTTTTTAAATATTTTTTCATGCTTTCTTCTTAAGCTTCAAAGGTGTTACTGACTTGCCCCACCACTAGTTGAGAATCACTATAGACTTTCAAATGTTTGGCTTCTAATTCTTTGGCTATCTTCAGCCCTAAAATTAGAGCTTCATATTCAGCTCTATTGTTAGTGGCAAGAAACTCAAAGCACAAAGTGTATTCAGACATGATTCCTTTTAGATCAATTAGAATTAAGCCTGCACCTGCTCTAGAAGCATTGGATGAATCATGAACATATAATACCCAAGAGTTTTCAGAGAGATCATTCTTTTCTTTAGGGGAGCCTGGGATATAAATTTCTTGGAGCTCGGGTTCGACCGTATCTGGGATAGTGCATTACATCATAAAATCAACCACTATTTAAGCTTTAATGGATCGTCGAGATTGAAAATGAATGTCAAATTTAATTAACTCGATTGCCTACTTTGCTATTCTTCCGAAGGTGTCAGGCCAATGAAGAACTACCTTAATGGATTGATTAGTAAGGAGAGTAATTGTGTGCCCCTGAAAATAAGGTCAAAGCTTTCTTGCAATAATCAATAAGGCATAAGTTAGTTTTTCTAATTTGGTGTATCTTATTTTTGCATCTCTAAGGACTCTGCATATATAGTAGATCGACTTCTGGGCTTTTGCTTCTTCATTGACTAGGACAGCTCTAATTGCTACTAGAGACATGGCAAGGTACAAGGGCAGCTCTTCTCCAGGTTCAGGCTTGGCTAGGAGCGGAGGTGAATTGAGATAGTTCTTCAATTCTTCAAAGGCTTGCTAGTACTTAGGAGTCCAGTTAAAGTTCTTGGGCTATTTGAGCACTTGAAAGAAAGGCATGCAATGCTCCACTGACCTTGAAATAAAGCAATTTAGGGATGCTACCTTGCTTATAAGACATTGAACTTCTTTTATTATTTTTGGGGCGGTCATCTCTTGGATGGCTTCAATCTTTTTTGGGTTGGCTTCAATGCCATGCCTCGACATCATGAATCCTAAAAACTTTTTTGAGGCTACTCCGAATGTATATTTTGTAGGATTTAACTTTATTTTGTACTTTTGGAGGATGCTGAAGGTCTCTTCAAGATTGATAATATGATTTGGTGAGGATCGACTTCTAACCAGCATATTATCTACATAAATCTCCCTATTGTGGTTGATTTCCTCGAAGATCATATTCACTAGGTGCTGATAGGTTGCACCTGCATTCTTAAGCCCAAAGGACATGACCCTATAACAATAAAAACCATGGTCAGTAATAAAAGCAGTCTTCTCCTCATTCTCTGGTGCCATCTAGATTTGATTGTAGTCGAAAAAGACATCCATGAAGGTGAGGAGTTCATGGTTTGAAGTTGCGTCCACTAGTTGGTCAATCCTGGGTAGGAGATAGCTATCTTTTGGATAAGCTATGTTCAAGTCTATGAAGTTTATGCACATCCTTCACTTGCCATTTACTTTTTTAATAAGAATGACATTTGTGATCCAATCCGGATAAAGCATCTTCTGAATGAATCCTGCCTTGAGGAGCTTGTCGACCTCGTCCATTATAGCCTTCTGACTCTCTGGTGCAAAACTATCTTTTTCTGCTTTACTGGCCGACTTTGAAGGTCCACACCCAGATGATGCTCCATTACTTTTGCATCAATCTTGGGCATGTCTGCAGGCTCCCAGGCAAAGATATCAGTTTTCCTTTGCAAAAAGATGACGAGCTACTTTCTGACTTTTTCTTTTAGATTCGAGTCGATCTTTATAGTGTGTTTCTTATTCTCATTATTCAAAGGAACCTCCTCCAGGTCATCGATGGGTTCCCCCCTTTCTTTAGATAAGTCATCACTGGCATCAAGTCTATCCATTGGACAAAGATCGTCTTGTCTTCCTCCTTATAGGGTAATATTATAATAGTGCCGAGCTAGTGCCTGATCTCTTTTGACCTCTCTAACTCCATGCCTCATTGGGAACTTCATTTTTAGGTTGGCCAAGGATCGCATTATAGGCAGAAGGGGCTTTGACTACTAAAAAAATCGATTTGAGCTTTGGATTGCTTTGGATACCGACCTGCAACTATAAGCAATGTTATTATTTCTTCCACTAGCACTGCATCACCCATGAATCCTACTAATAGAAAATTCATCGGACCCATCCTACTATCATATATGGATATCTTAAAAAAAGTATCCTAAAATAAAACATCAGTAGAGCTTTCATTATCAATTAAAACACAGTGTACACCATAATCAATAATATTTAAAGTAACTACAACCGTGTTATTATGCGGAAGCTGAACTCCTTGAGCATCTTCTCCAGTGAAGGTGAAAAATTCTTCAGTCTACTACTTCTTTGCTGGCTCTGTCAATTTACTGGCTTCTCCCTATCGATGTCCCCTAGTAATAGTGTTGATGATTCTATGAGGAGACTGATCTTCTTGTGGTTCATCCCTCCAAGATAGTTCAAACTATGGTGGGGCTCTTAGATGATCTTCTCTTCTCTTTGGCTGGCGTATGATAAATCGATCCAGCCAACCTCTTCTGATTAGCACCTCGATCTCATCCTGAAGTAGGATACATTCTTCAGTATCGTGATCATGGTCATGATGATAGAGGCAATACTTGTTTGGATTGCATTTGGCTGAATAAGTCCACATCCTCTTCGATCCTGGCAGCTACTCCCTTATCTCCATCAGCTCCTAGGTCTTCGAAGCATTCAAGGGAGCATAGTTATTGAATCTTCTGAGGGGAGTTCCATCAGGTTCTTCGATCCGAACTTCCTTGCCAATGAGCTCAAGGAGGAGTTTGGGCTCGTCTGTGCTCAGAGGGAGTTTGAGAGTATGATCGATCTTCAATCAACTTTCCTTCAGGTGTGGGCTTGTTGGGTTCACCCATCCACTGCTCTCTTGTGGCTTCATCATCCTTCAATCTGAAGACCCCCTTAGCTCGGGCATAACTCTCAGCTCGAGCCAACATATCTACAAAATTCTTATGGTACTTTCTTTCTAGGAAGGATAGAAGATCATTCTTTTAGAGATCGTCTTTTCATGCGGCCAAGGCTATAGATTGGTCCAAGTTCTGAACCTCCAGCACAACAGCATTGAAGTGGTTGACATTGGCTTAGATGGACTCTCTTTCTTTCTGCTTTATGTTGATGAGAGAGTCGGAACCTCATCTTGGACATCGGCTGCTTATGAAATGAGTCACAAATAGATGGCTCATCTAATCAAAAGAGAAGATCATACCCGACTTAAGGCTCGAGTACCAATTTCTTACAGCTTCCTTCAGGATAGATGGAAAAGCATGGCACAGAATGACATTTGATGTGCCATGGAGCAGCATTATCATTCGAAAGGCCTTAAGATGGTCGATCGGATCAAAAGCCTCATCATAACTCTTGAATTGGTGGTGTTTGAAGTTTGGCAGGGTGAGCTCCTGCATGATTTTGATGAAAAAGGGGGGGGTCAGTGTAGATGTCATCATGGTGGATCGGGATAGCATGGCGGAGCTCCTCAATCCACCAGTTTATGTCCTAAAGTTTTTGATTGAGAGTGTCATCTCGATCATGGATCTCAGAAGGCCACCAACTATAGATAAAAAAAGTCTTTCCCTAGAGAAGAATCATAATTTAAATAGGTGTTGAGAAAATTGCCTTGAATTCTTTCATAATAAGCCTACAGCAAGGTTCCGAATGACGAATGAAGTCCAACAAGCCCAAGAACAGTCCAAATGGAGTTCAGAGGGAGAAGATACACATGAAAGAAGATCAAAGCAGAGTTGCCAACCTTCAGGTCCGTCGGAGGAGCCCATAGGTGGCACAGCCCAAACCGACCACACATGGCATGTTAGATGTGTGCCGTAGAAGCCAGATTGGTTAGCACTTATAATACACTTCTAAGGGCAATTTTATAATTTTGATTATAAATTAATAAATAGATTATTTTTTATGATAGTGTGTATTTAAAGTGTCTATGATATATCCTTTGAGTTAATGGTAATGACAATTCATATTTTTAAGAGTTGAAAATTTAATACATGAATTTTCATAATTAACTAATAAATTGCTCATGATCGTAGAATCATCATGAGAATGGTGATCGATCCGGAAGATTGGTGTACGATTGCCTTCTTAGGATAGATATGTCTTGAGTCTACGGTGTGAAGATAGTAGAACGAGAGTATAGGTACTTGTTAGAGAATCAGAGCACTGAGCGTGACCACCTCGAGCAGTCATAAGGAAGTCTACCTTCTCGTCGATGACTGACTCATTGCTGTAGTGGTGTGTCTGGTTCTTTGACCTGAGGTGCATCGATAGTTCACCTTGAGCATGTTATAATTTGACTACACCATAACTTGGTCTCCTAGCCATTCAGAATCTTGAGGTGTATGTTGGCTATAACCTGTTCATTGTAGGAATTAGATTGCACCAATAGAAGATCTATCTACCTCGGTAGATGAGGAGTAGCTCTATGATAATCATGAGATTGAGTCCTTAAGCTCATGGCCATGATAGAATGAAGATAATAGAAAGAGTTTCTATTAGAGTTTCACATTGGACTCGAATTGAATGATTAATTCATATGACGGATATTGGATTTGACGAGTTTACTTTAACCTTAATCCTGCCGGAGCTCGAGATAGAAGAATCCAATTATACAGGTAGCTGCACCGAGAGGTTCACTTTTGATTCTAATGGGTTGTCACCATATACTGTCAGGTGTCACTGGTAGATTTTGAGAGCAATTAGAATGATTTAGATGATCGATCATTCTAATTATATTAATCAGAAAAGTTCTGGACCATTGAAAGGTGTTTTGATGATGTTGATGATAGAGATCGTGACATGTCTCGTTATCATACGAAACTGAACCTAACTAGCTCACACAAATAAGGGTTTGAATCTAGATATCATCAATTGGACTAACATAGTTCAATTGATTTGGATAAGATCTAATTAGATTTAAGAAAATCATGCTAGCACACGATTGAGCTTAATATTCTCCTTTTATAATCATTTTGGTTCATCTCGACTAAGCTAAATTTATTTGGGCTCACTTAGAAACCTTATCTTAGTCTGACTAGAGCTTGTTCAGATCAGAAAAGAATTATCTTAATTCATTAGATGGATTTAAGAGAATACCTGCCAATTTCTATCACCTACTAATTCCTATTTTGGACATTGGTCAACAATTGACCCTGGACACCTAGACAAGGGGCCATGTGTCATGTGCCTATAGGAGAGCACCTAGGGCTCTTGTCCCCCTACTAAAAGAGGCAATAGAGAGGGTGCATGCCACCCTAGGCATGTGCCCCATGTGGATAAGGGTTGGAGTCCCATACAGATGGGACTCCGGGGTGTTTTGATATGATCAAACACTAGGGGCGCCAAAGAATTTTAGGTTTATCCAGTGTTAGTGCCACCTATGTAGATTTTTGAGGGACTCTCATCTGATTGAATCAGATTACATCATCCCACCAATCAGATTTAGATTTGATTAAATAAAAGTCTCTGATTGGTCGGGATCATGTGGCACTGCATGGCACAACAGGATCTATTTAAACCCTATCTACACCTAGGGTTCTAGAGCTTTTTTTTTTCATCATGTTGTAAGGCTGCCCTCCTCTATTCCATGCCTGCCTTTGATGCTCTCTCTCTCCTCTCCACACCCAAAGGATTTGGGCACGGGTTCAAGTGAAATCCCAGGAAGAAAGGTGCCCAGATCAGGAAGAAGGCTGCACTGTTGAAAGAGATGATCATTGCTTCTTCAAAGAAGTTTTGAAGGACTTCAAGATCAGATCCAGATCTCATTTTTGAAGAGATAATTCAGAAGGAGAAGACCTCTGAATCCTGCTCGAGTGGACACCGATAAAGGTTAGGCACGTACGTGGCTCCTTTTAGAACCTTAGGATCAATTTGGATCATCGCAGGATAATCTGATTACCAAAAACAAAGGTATAAAATTAAATTAGATTTAATTTTATTTTTAATTTTTAATATCAAATCTTTAAGATTAGATCAAAGATGTTTTAGATCTGATTAGGATTATAATTTTTTTTAAAAAAATATTCTTTCAGATCTAATCAGATCTGAACGATCCTATGCAAGAAAAATATGATTTTTTCCTTCAACTGGTATCAAAGCCAGATTGGCTATTCATCAGATCTATTTTAGATCTGATTTAATTTTTATTTATGATCTAATATTAAAATATTTTTGATGTCACATCAAAAGTAATTAGACCTAAAATTAAAAAATTAAAAATTTGATGATTTAGATCTATAATGTATTTGATGCATGACTAGACTAGGAATAGAATAGTTCTATGTGTAGTCTAGTATAATTATATTATTAAATTAATTAAATATAATTTTAAATCTAATTTATTTTTATCTTTTTGATATTATAATTATTTTAATTAGATATAAAAAATATAAAATAAAATTTTTAATTTTTATTTTATTCATATGAGATATGAAAGATGCATGCTTAGACTAGTTATAGAATAGTTCTATAAAATATCTAGAATAATTTTATTTATAATATGGTCAAATTTAAAATTTTATTTTTTAGATTTAATATGTGATATTTTAGATCTAAAAGTATGCATGATTGAGTTAGTTATGATACCTAAGATGTATGCAAAATATGTATAAATTAGATTATTAATTATATATGCGATATATGATTTAGATCTAATTAGTTTTATAGTAGAAATTATATTTTTGATTAAGATGTTTCTCTTGACCGTCCGATCATAAGAATAAAGTAGGGTTTAAAGGTCCTCTCTTCTTATTCGATGGAGTGTTCTTATGATGTGTAGGGGTGGTATGCGTTTGTTCTTAATTAGAAATCAAAACTTATTTTTCGACAAAATCTTAGATCCTGAAATCCTAGAATTTTATTATATATTTTGTTCATTAATCCAAAACTTAATTAAGAATTAAGATTATAAAATTAATTAGATCTAAAAATTATAAATTTTTAGATCTATGACATATTCATAAAATTGGGTTCGGGCTTGGGTAGCTTAATTAGGTCTAGCAGTTGATCAAACTGAATCAAGAGTTTGTTAGGTGGGATCAAAAAAAGCTTCGATTTGATTAGCCTAATAGGATTAAGTCTGGGTCAAGATCGAATCACATTGAGATGTGACTTGATCAAGTCAACACCTAATTTGGCTTCATGGTTCGAGACTAGATTGTAGGCTAACCCAATTGATTTTGATTCAATAATTTGGTGTCTTATGTAAGTCTGGTAGATATGACTGACTAATTTTTAATTGGGAGCTACTCAATCTGAATGCATTCTTATTGAGTTAATGGCATATCCCTTCCACCGGTCTCACTTATCTGGCCATTTATGTCGATCCAGTTCTGATTTGAGGTGGCTAACAATTTGAGCCAACCCATGCCACTAGGTTAGTCATAATTATTATGACTAAGTCAAGTTTAAAGAGACCTAAATTAAATCTTCCTAAGAAAATATTAAGTCTAAGATCTTCCACCATTATAGATGTGCGGGCCCTTCCCAAGGTTGATTATTCTCAACTGGATATAGTGGTTTAGTTACACTGGAAAGACGCAACCATGTCTATTAGGCATTGGATGCTACGAGTTAGAGGGTGGGTTAGGCTCAATATTTCGAATATGGTGAGAGATCCAATCAGGAATCCAATTCATGCAAATGATGGGTCTGACTTAACTAAGAAGTGGATCAATATTTCGGACATGATGAGATTCATGAATTAGAGATCAGGTTTGGGTGCACCATAATTAGAGAATCATTGGAGAAGAGTTGTTCACTCATCGATTGACCCATCACCAATAACTATTAGGTGAGGTGATGAGCCAGTCGATGGGACCGCACCATCCATTAGAAATCAATAATCATAGAGATTTTTGCATCTCTGCTAAGGGAGTATAGGGATCTAAGAAAATAGTGAAAGCCTAATTTATTTAAAAATGAAACTCCTAAACAAATTGATTAGATCTAATTACAAAATTTAACTAAAAATTTTGACTCTCTACAGAAAGATGTCTGCATCCAACCCACTAGCCCATATCCTGGACACCCATAGACTGACCAAATCTAACTATAAGGATTGGCTCTGGAACTTCAAAATTATTTTGAATTCTGAGAAGTTGACTCATGTGTTGGAACAGGATCCTCCCATCCTACCAGCCCATCGATCTGCTGATCAGAGAGCATCTCTTGAGAAGTGGATGGATGATGATAATAAAGTCAGGATTACATGTTGGGCTCAATATCTGATGAGCTCCAATGCCAACATGAAGATATTAAGACTAGCCACCAAATGTTGGCTCATCTACAAGAGTTATTTGGTGAATAAAGTCATGCAGCCAAATATCAAGTCACTAAGAGACTGTTTAAGGCTTAGATGCATGATGGACAGTCGATACAAGATCATTATTTGATGATGATCAAAAATTTGAAGAGCTTGAGAAGCTCGATGTCAAGTTAGATCAGGATCTATAGATTGATATAATTCTACAATCCTTGACTGATACGTATGGGCAGTTCATCATGAACTATCATATGTTCTACAATCCTTGACTGATACGTATGGGCAGTTCATCATGAACTATCATATGCATAAACATCAGAATACCTTGGCTGAGCTCATGAACATGCTGGTTACTGCTGAGCTTTCTATAAAAGATTCTAAAGGCTCAGTACTTGCTGCGAAGCAGACTTTTTTTAAGAGAAAGTCTTTTGAGAAGAAGAAGATGTCCATAAAGAAGTAGAAGATAGATGGTGGGAAGAAGAAAATGGTAGAGCCAAAGAAGAAGGCTGCTAACAAAGAAAAATATTTTCATTGCAACACTGACGGCCATTGGAAGTGAAACTATCCTTTGTACCTGACCAGCCTGAAGAACAAGGAGACAGATCCTTCTGAAGGTATGCTTATTATAGAATCTAATCTTATGATTTTTTCTACATCCAGTTGGGTGCTTGACTCTGGTTCTAGTGCTCACTTGTGCACTTCTATGCAAGATCTTGAGGATAGCAGGAGGCTGAGGGATGGTGAGATAATCCTACGCATCAAAAATGGAGCAAGAGTTGCTACTGTAGCCGTGGAAACATACCCTCTGCGATTACCATCAGGATTAGATTTATTCTTAGAGACTATTTTTATGTGCCTGCAGCAAGCAGGATTTGATTTATGTTTCATGTTTAGCACAAGAAGGCTATGTAATTAGTTTTCTTAAGGATCATTGTAATATTCTTTTTGAAAGAAATAAAATTGAAAGTGATTTTTTTATAAATGGTCTCTACCAATTACATATTGATATTTCTATTTTTAATATCAAGCAAAATATGAATGCCATAGGATCAAAACAACCTAGGGATAGTCTAAATGATAGCTATCTATGGCACCTTAGGCTAGGTCATATAGCTGAAGATAGAGTTAACAAATTGGAGAAATCCGGACTATTGAGTTTGTTGACTTTTGAGTCATATCCAATTTATGAATCATGTCTTTATGGCAAAATGATAAAGCTTCCTTTTGTAGGACATGGGGAAAGAGCCACAGACCTACTTGCCCTAATACATACTGATGTATATGGCCCATTTGATGTGCCAGTTAGGGGCAATTATGTCTACTTTATCACCTTTACCAAAGATTTATCTCGGTACGGATATGTGTATTTGATGCGACACAAGTTTGAAGCTTTTGAAAAGTTCAAAAAATTTAGACTTGAAGTAGAAAAATAAATAGAAAAACCCATTAAGATTCTTTGATCAAATTGAGGAAGTGAATACCTTAGTCGAGAATTCCTAGACTATCTTTAGGATAATAGCATAGTCTCTCAATGGACTCCACCTAGAATGCCTCAACTTAACAAGATTTTGGAATGAAAAAATCGGACCCTATTAGATATGATCCGATCCATGATGAGATTTAAGAACCTTCCTGAGTTTCTTTGGGGACATATTCTGATGACTGCTATATATTTACTGAATAGGGTTCCCTCTAAGATCATTCCTACCACACCGTATGAGATATGGTATGGTAAGAAACCAAGTCTGAGTCATCTCAGAATTTGGGATTGTCCGATCCATGTCAAAAGACAATAGGTGGATAAATTAGAGTCTAGATCCTTTAGAGCTCAGTTTATTGGATATCCTAAAGAGTCATTAGGATATTATTTCTATCTTTCGAAAGATCATAATGTGATTGTGAGTCGACATGCCATCTTTCTTGAAAAATAGTTTATTCAAGATGATGGCATCGGAAGGCATATTAGACTTGAGGAGAAAGTCTCCGATGAAAAATAAGCTAAGAAACCTATGGAACCAAACCAAATTAAGCCAACCCAAACACTACCTCCTCCACCTCATAGATCAAGTAGAATTTTTCATTCTCCAAAAAGGTACTTGAGTACTATATCAAAAGACGTAGAAAAAGTGTTCCTCATGGGAAATAGGATTTATGATGATAATCCCAAAAATTATGATGAGGTGATATCAAATATCAACTTCGAGAAATGGTTAGAGGCCATGAGGTCAGAAATTAACTCAATGCATTCGAACCAAGTCTGGACCTTAGTAGATCCACCTCAAGGTATAGTACCTATTGGGTGTAAATGGATCTTCAAGAGAAAGATAGGTGTTAATGAGAATATAAAAAAATTCAAAGCAAGACTCGTAGTGAAAGGGTATAGTCAGCACGAAGACATTGACTATCAGGATACTTTTTCGTCAGTAGCCATGCTCAAATCCATCCGCACATTGCTTGTTGTTGTAGCCTATTTTGATTACAAAATATGGCAGATGGATGTGAAAATGGTATTCTTAAATGGATATCTTGAGGAAGATATCTATATGGAACAGTTGCTAGGTTTCACATCCAGTGATAATGATCATAAAGTATGCAAGGTGCAAAGGTCCATATATGGATTTAAGCAAGCATCTCGAAGTTAGAATGCTCGTTTCAATGATGTAATCAAATCATTTAGAATCATCAAGAATGAGGAAGAGCTCTATGTTTTCAAAAAGATCAGTGGGAGCGTTGTTGTCTTCCTCATACTGTACGTGGATGACATTCTCCTAATTGGGAATGATATTTTCATGTTGACTACAATCAAAATATGGTTGTCTAAGGAGTTCTCTATGAAAGATCTAGGAGATGCATTCTTTATTCTAGAAATTAAGGTCTATAGGGATAGACTGAATAGGATGCTGGGTCTCTCACAGAAAATGTACATAGAGGAGGTGCTGGAGAGGTTTAGTATGAAAAACTTCAAGAGGGATTTAGTACCCTTCAGACATGGCATTTATCTCTCCAAGAAGATGTGCCCTAGCATACTTGAGGAGATTGAATGCTTGAGCAAGGTCCCTTATGCTTCAGCAATAAGAAGCCTCATGTATGCCATGCTATATACATGATCTGATATTGTCCATGCTGTGAGTATCATGAGTAAGTATTAGTCGAATCCAGGTGAAGAGCATTGGACTTCTATAAAATGTATCCTTAAATACTTGAGAAGGACTAAGGATATGTTTCTAGTCTTTGGTAATAGAGAACTCTAGATCCAAGGGTATACAGACTCGGATTTTATGTCCGACATAGATAATCAAAAGTTAACATCTGAAAGTCTGTTTATTTATAATGGTGGAGCTGTTAGTTGGAAGAGTTCCAAGTAGATAGTGATAGCAGACTCCACCATGAAAGTAGAGTACATCGCTGTGTCGGAGGTTGCAAATGAAGCATTCTGGTATGAGAAGTTCACTGCCGAGCTTGGAGTGATGCCATCAAATGCCGTCCCTCTATACTACGATAATAATGATGTCATAACCTTAGCTAATGAGCCGAGGTCTCACTAGAAATTCAAGCACATCGAGCGGCGATACCACCTCATCCATGATTAGCTTGAGAAGGGATATGTCGAGGTCAAGAAAGTCGACACTACAAATAATGTGGCTGGCTCGTTGATAAAGCCATTGAGTCAGCAGAAGATTGAAGCCCACCTTGAGAAGATGGGACTTAGATTTGTAGCCAATTGGCTTTAGATCAAGTGGAAGTTTGTTAGATGTGTGCCCTAGAAACCAGATTGGTTGACACTTGTAATACACTTCTAAGAGCAATTTTATAATTTTGACTATAAATTAATAAATGAATTATTTTTTATCATAGTGTGTATTTAAAGTGTACGTGATACATCCTTTGAGTTAATGATAATGACAATTCATGTTTTCAAGAGTTGAAATTTTAAGACATAAATTTTTATAATTAACTCATAAACAACTTCCGACCATAGGATCATCATGAGGATGGTGATCGATCTGAAAGGTTGGTATACAATCACTTTTTTATGATAGATGTGTCTTGAGTCTATGATATGGAGACATCGGAGTGAGAGTATAGGTACTCATTAGAGAATAAGGACACTGAGCATGACTACCTCGAGCAGTCATATGAAAGTCTACCTTCTCGTCGATGATTGACTCATTGCTATAGTGGTGTGTTTAGTTCTTTAACCTGATGTCCATCAATAGTTCACCTTGAGCATGTTATAATTTGACTATACCATAACTTGGTCTCCTAGCCATTCAGAACCCTGAGGTGTATGTTGGCTATAACATGTTTATTGTAGGAATTCGATTGCACCAATAGGAGATCTATCTACCTCGATAGATGAGGAGCAGCTCTATGATAATCATAAGATTGTGTCCTTAAGCCCATGGGCATGACAGAGTGAAGATGATAGAAAGAGTTTCTATTAGAGTTTCACATTGGACTCGAATTGAATGATTAATTCATATGACGGATATTGGGTTTGACGAGTTTACCTTAACCCTAATTTTGTCGGGGCTCGAGATAGAAGAACCCAATCATATAGGTAGCTGCACCGAGAGATTCACTTTCGGCTCTGATGGATTACCACCATATATTGTTAGGTGTCATTGGTAGATTTTGAAAGCAATTAGAATGATTTAGATGATCGATCATTCTAATTGTATGAATCAAAAAATTTTTGGCCCATTGAAAAGTATTTCAATGATGTTAATGATAGAGATCGTGACATGTCTCATTACCATATGGAACTGAATCTAATTGGATCATACAAATAAGAATTTGGATCTAGATGTTATTAATTGGACTAACCTAGTTCAATTAATTTGGATAAGATCCAATTAGGTTCAAGAAAATCATGCTAGCACACGATTGAGCATAACATTCTCCTTATGTAATCATTTTGGTTCATCTCGCCTGAGCCAAATTTATTTGGGCTCACTCAGGAACCTTATCTTAGTTTGACTGAAGCTTCTCCAGATTAAAAAAGGGTTGTTTTAATTTATTAGATGGATTTAAGATAATACCTATCAATTTCTATCACCTGCTAATTCCTATTTTGGACATTGGTCAACAGTTGACCCTGGACACCTGGACATGGGGCCATGTGTCATGCACCTATAGTAGAGCACCTGAGGCTCTTGTCCCCATGCTAAAAGTGAAGGGAAATCCTGATTTCCCGATCCAGGTTCGTCCAGATCTGATTAGATCAAGAGATATATTTCAAAAATTTTCTCTTGATCTCAATCTGATCTTGATATATTTCAGATCTGATTATTATTATTTTAATAAATAAAATAAAATAAGATAAATTAAATCAAATTTAATTTACCTGATTTGGGTAATCCTATTACCCTGTAGATGATCCTGATTGCAGCGGAAGGTTCTGGATCTTAGCCACGCAAGCGCCTGGCCTCTACCGGTATCCACTTGGGTTGGATCTGGAGATCCTCTTCTTCTCTATCACACCTCCAAAAATCAGATCTGGATCTGATCTGGAGGATCTTCAAAACTCTTTTGAAGATCTGCAGTCGTCCTTTTGCAGCAGCGCAGCCTTCTTGATTTTGATCGCCTTTCCTTGATCTGAATCGCACCAACCTAAATCCAAAACCCTTTTGGATGCGGAGAGTAGAAGGAGGAGAAGTTTAGGCATGGAGGAAGAGGGGAGAGGCAGCCTTGGGGCGTGGGAAATCTCTATTAAATTAGGGTTGGGCGCAGGGTCTTATTTATAGACCTCTTGTGATCCAACTCCTCTTCCTCTCAACCAATCACAACCCTTTGTGAAATCAGATCTAAATCTGATTGGTTGGAATAGAGACCCCTGGATTCCTCCTTAGAGGGCGCCTAAGACCAGTCAAACTAGATTCTTAGTAGAACTCTGATTGGAATCCAAAAGGGAGGTGGAGTCCTTGTCCAACAAGGACTCCTAGGCGCCTCCTACTTGGGCTCACGCCACCCTTGGCGTGCGCCCTTCTCCTTGCCAGGTTCTGGCAGGGGGACAAGCCCCCACCAGCTCTCCAATAGGTGCATGACATGTGGTCAAAAGTCAAAGGGTCAATGGTCAAATGTTTGACCAGTCAAAGGTAGACTTTTGACCAAAGTCAAAGAACAAGAAATGGCAGGTGACCAAAAATGGCAGGTAATGTCTTACAAATAAGACAACCTATTCTGACTTGGACAACCTCCAGTCAGACCATATGAAGGCCTCTGATTGAGCACAAACTCCTTTGGCTCAGTCAGGACAACTTATTTATGATAGTAAAAGAAGAACGTTAGGTTCAATCGAGTGCTAGCACGATTTCCTTGAACCTAATTGAATCTCATTCAGATCAATTGAACTAGATCAGTTCAATTGATGATCACCAGATTCAAACCCTTGTTTGTGTGACCCAGTTAGGTTCAGTTCTGTATGGTAATGGGATATGTCATGATCTCTATCATAGACATCATCGAAACTCCTTTCGATGGATCAGAACTCTTCTGATTCGAACAGCTAGAATGATCGATCATCTAAATCATTCTAATTGCTCCCAAAATCCACCAGTGACACCTAGCAGTATATGGTGGCAACCCATCAGAGCTGAATGCGAACCTCTTGGTGCAGCTACCTGTGTGATTAAGTTCTTCTATCTTGAGCCCCGATCAGATTAGGGTTAAGGTGAACTCGTCAAACCCTAGTCTCTGTCATATGATGTAATCATTCGATTCGAGTCCAATGTGAAAATCTAAATAGAAACTCTTTCTATTATTTCACTCTACCATGGCCATGGATTTTTGGACTTGATTCTCATGATCATCATAGGGCTACTCCTCTACCACCGAGGTAGATAGATCCCATCTTGATGCAATCCAGTTCCTACAATGAACATGTCATAGCCAACATACACCTCAGGGTTCCATATGGCTAGGAGACCGAGTAATGGTGTAGTCAAACTATAACACCCTCAAGGTGAACTGCCGATGCATCTCAGGTCAAAGAACCAGACACACTACTGCAGCATCGAGTCAGTCATTGACGAGAAGGTAGACTTCCTAATGACTACTCGAGGTGGTCACGCTCAGTGCCCTCGTTCTCTAACGAGTACCTGTACTCTCGCTCTGGTGTCTCCACACCGTAGACTCAAGACTCATCTACTAAAGAGAAGCGATCGTACACCAACCTTCCGGATCAATCACCATCCTCGTGATGATCCTATGGTCGGGAGCTGTTTATGAGTTAATAATGATTATTCATGTCTTAAATTTTCAACTCTTGAAAATATGAATTATCATTACCATTAACTCAAAGGATGTATCACAGACACTAAATACACATGTGTGATAGAAAATAACCCATTTCATTAATTATAGTCAAAATTATAATTTTGCCCCTAGAAGTGTATTACAAGTGTCAGCCAATTCTGGCTTCTAGGGCACATATATCTAACAAAAAGAGGCAGTAGAGAGCGCACACACCACCCTTGGTGTGTGCCTCATGTGGATAAGGGTTGGAGTCCCATATAGATGGGACTTCAGGGTGTTTTGATATGATCAAACACTAGGGACGCCAACGACTTTTAGGTTTATCCAGTGTTGGCACCACCTATGTGGATTTTTGAGGGACTCTTATTTGATTGGATCAGATGATATCATCCCACCAATCAAATTTTGATCTAATTGAATGAAGGCCTCTGATTGGTCGGGATGATGTAGGACTACATGGCGCAACAGGGTCTATTTAAACCCTATCTACGCCTAAGGTTGTAGAGCTTTTTCTTTTCTTCATGACCCAAGGCTGTCCTCCTCTATTCCATGTCTCCCTCTGATCCTCTCTCTCTCCTCTCCATGCCCAAAGGAGTTGGGCATGGGTTCAAGTGCAATCCAAGGAAGAAAGGTGCCCAGATTAGGAAGAAGGTAGCACTGCTAAAAGAGACGACTGCTGCTTCTTCAAAGAAGTTTTAAAGAACTTCAAGATCAGATCCAGATCTTATTCTTAAAGGGGTGATTTAGAAAGAGAAGACCTTCAGATCCTGCCCGAGTGGACACTGGTAGAGGCTAGGCACGTGTGTGGCTCCTTTCAGAACCTTAGGATCAATTAGGATCATCGCAGGATAATTTGATTACCCAAAACAAAGGTATGAATTAAATTAGATTTAATTTTATTTTTAATTTTTAATATTAGATCTTTAGGATTAGATCTGAGATATTTTAGATCAAATTAGAATCATAGAAAAAAATTTTAAAATATTTTTTTAGATCCAATCAGATTTGAACGATCCAATGCAAAAAAAATAGGATTTTTTCCTTCATGACAGTGCTGGGCCAACTGCATGACGGGCCCACCAGGCATGCGAGCATGCATGGGGGCTTGTGCGGGTGCCCAGCCCATGCGGTGGAGCATGGTCCACCATGGACTGCTAGCTCATGGGTGCCCTAGTGGACCTCCAACCCATTTCTTGGCCATTTCTCGTGGTCCATGGTACTGTTCCATGGACTGGTGGTGATCGGATAGCTCAGAGAAAAGCTGGTCGCAATTGGAAGGCTAGGGTTTTGATCTGGCTTGATAAGGCATGATGGAGCACTATTTTGCACAATCAGACAGCTTGAAGAGCTCTCAATCATGATCCGATGGTCAGAAATTGATCTAAGCCTGATCAAGACTTCTATGCACAATCCGATGGCCCAGGAGGGAGCCGATCATGATTGGATGGTTCAGGATTGATTTCTAGTGGGTTTAGGATTGGATTTCCTATTGGAATACTATTTTTGAGTTTTTGGAGTCTATATAACTCCGATTGATGAACTGTTTATTGGATTTGAAATCTGGTGATGTCTCGAAGGTGCTGAGAGGCTTCTTGAGAGATTTTAAAGAGCTTTATAAGAGTTTGGGGCTTCTTATTGAGAGACTCTTATACAAGCATTGAGTGATAAGTTCCTCATGTATTGTTTGATTTTCTCTCTCATAGTGAAGCTTTGCATGCCTATGGAGGTGAGCCCTTAGATTGATCCACATACTTGATTGCTTTCTTATTTTGTTTTCTTCTTTCTTCCTATTGCAATACACCAGTGCTAGATCCTTAATAAGTGGTATCAGAATAGTTGATATCCTAATAGATTGGTATCTGAGCCAGATAGTACCAGAGTGTAGATTGTACTTCATAATGTCCTCTGAGACCTAGCTGACTTAGTCCTAGACTGAGCCGACCTAGTCGCAGGTTGGCCGGCTCAATCTCAGAGTGAGCCAGCCTAGTTTCTGAATTTTACTATTGAGACTGATTCTTCTTTCAACTCACTTCCATCTTTTCATGACCTATCTTCTTATATTTTCAAGACTTGGGAGTGCCACTTCTGAGCTCACATTCTCCACCTTAGTGCTTCTAAGTCTTTGTGAACTCATCTCTTCTCAACAGACCCATCCATGCCACACATCTCTGAAAGCTATCTCTAGGGAGTACCTTTGTGAGTGCATTAGACTGATTCTACTTAGTATGGACCTTCATCAGTTCTACTTCACCTTCCTCCACCAGCTCTTTGATCCTATGGTACCTCACGTCTATATGCTTTGTGCGCATATGATAGACTGGGTTTTGTGCCAACAATAGAGCACTCTGACTATCACTGAATAGTATAACCTTGCTCTACTTCACCCCTGACTCATCAATCAGCCTTCTAAGCCAAAGGGCTTCCTTTGCAGCCTTCGTTATCCCAATGTACTCGGTCTATGTGGTAGACAAGGCCATGATTGGCTGAAGGGTTGATCTCCAAGACACCGGTCCACCATATATGCAAAAGAGGTATTCAGTAGTAGACCTCCTTGTATCAAGATCACCAGCATAATTTACATCAACAAATCTTTTTAGAGGACCTAAACCTTCACACATCTTCATAGATTGTTCTCCAAATCCTCTTAGCTGCACACCAAACACCAAATCATAATCCCTTGCTCCATGCAGATATCTTAATATCCATTTCAATGCTTTCCAGTATTCCTTCCTAGGGTTAGCCATGTATCTACTAACCATGCTTATAGCATGTGCTATATCTGATCTACAACACACCAAAGTGTACATCACACTGCCTACACATTTGCGTAAGGGACTCATTTCATGTACTCTCTCTCCTCTTCTAACTGGGGGTATTGTAACTTGAAGAGAGACATATGGCTCGGCAATGGCATCTCTGTAGGTTTGTCCTTCTCCATCCCAAACCTCTCCAGAATCTTCTAGACATACTTTCCTTGTGACAAATAGAGCACTCCTTTGCACCTATCTCTGCGAATCTCCATTCTAATGATTTTTTCAGCTAGACCCAAATCTTTCATCTCAAATTCAGATGATAATGCCCTTTTCAACCTTTTCACAACATCCATGCTTCTACTGACTATGAGCATATCATCTATATACAAAAATAGGTACAAGGCATCCTCCTCATCTGCATCCTTGGCATAGATACAACAATCATGTTCACATCTACTGAAATCCAGGCTCAAGATAAAGCTATCAAACCTTCGATACCACTGACAAGGGGATTATTTCAAGCCATATAAAGACTTCTTGAGTAAACACATCTTTTCTTCCTATCCTATCTCCATGAAACCATCTGGCTGCTTCATGTAGATTCTTTCCTCCAAAGTCTCACGAAGGAAGATCATCTTCACGTCCATCTATTCCAATTTCATATTATGCTGTGCCACCAGTGACAGCAAAACTCGAATAGATGTATGACGCACCATAGGAGAGAAAATTTCTATGTAGTCAATCCCTTCTCTTTGTGAGTATCCCTTTGCCACCAGCCTTACTTTGAATCTGACTCCACCTTATTCTGAAGGTGCTTCTTTCTTTGTGAACACCCACTTTGAGCCAATAGATCGAGCATCCTCTGAAAGATCCACTAGCTATCATGTCTAATTCTTCTCAGGTGATTCCATCTCCTCCATCATGGTCTGCATCCATGAATCATGATCCTCACTCTTCATGGCCTTTGCATAATTCTTTAGATCTCCATTAGCAGTAACGAGTGCATAAGAGATAACCTCATCAATGTCATATCTGATCGGTCTCCTAATAGTATGCTGGGGCTTATGCAAAGCCACTCCCACTAGCACATCTCTGTCTGATGTCTATGGCTGCTCCTGCACATCTATCTGAACTATCGATCCTCCATACTGATTTTCAATCTGAGATAATACTTTTCTGCCTAGCTCCACCTCAATAGGAATACTCCTATAAGTGGATATAACCTGCATGCCATCATTCTCTGACTGGCCATCATTGTTCACCTTTGTTTTCCTAATTCCATCTATCCCAGACCTCCTCAAGATGCTCTTCTTATCAAAGATAACGTCCCTGCTGATCACTAACTTCTGTGCCTGAGAGTCCCACAGTAGGTACCCCTTGACTCCTTGTGGATATCCTATGAATGTCATCTTTTGAGATTTTGGATCCAATTTTCTCCTCTCGGTTGCCTCCACATGTGCATAGGCTATGCAACCGAAGACTTTCAGATGGCCAAGCTTCACCTTCTTTTCACTCCAGACCTCTTCTGGAATGCCTCTATGCAGCTTATAATGAGGGGATCTGTTCACAAGAAAATAAGAAAAAGTTAGAGCATCACCCCAAAAGAACTTTGGGAGTGATGTCTACAGCCTCAAACTCCGTGCCTTTTTTATCAGTGTTCGGTTCATCCTCTCCATGACATCATTCTGCTGGAGAGTCATCCTCACCGTGTAATGGCATTTGATGCCATTTTTCTCACAGTACCTCCTGAACTCCAGGCCAGTATACTCTCCTCCATTGTCCAACCTCAGACACTTTACCTGTCTCCCTAACTCCTTCTCTACTTCAGCTCTCCAAGCTTTGAACTGGGCAAACACCTTTGATTTTTCTCTGATCAGATAAACCCACACCTTCCTTGAGAAATCATCAATAAAAGTGATAAAGTATTTTGCCCCACCTCTAGCCGATACAGGAGCTGGTCCCCACACATCTAAGTGCACTAAATCTAGCACTCTGTCACTATGCTTGGTACTTTTGACAAACTTCATTCTATGCTGTTTGCCAAAGTTACACGGCTCACAAAGATCTGTGTCCTTCTTCTTCAGGGCTAGGATCATACCTCTTCTGCTTAGTTCTGTGAGCCCACGGTCACTCATATGACCCATCCGATAGTGCCACAATCGATATAAAATTTGCTCCTCCTATGCTATTGCTAGCACCTCTGTACTATCATTTACCACTGAGCCTTCCATTCTGTAAGGATTGTTGCTCAATCTTCTACCTCTCATCACCATCAAAACTCCCTTAGAAATTTTCAGACATCCACTCATAGCTTGGCTACTAAAAGCATAACCCTGCTCCTCCAAGTAGCCCAAAGAAATTAAATTTTTTTTCAACTCCGGTATATATCTGATATTTGATAATGTACGAATGATCCCATCGTACATCCTCATCATGATAGAGCCAATTCCAGCTACTTTGCATGGGTGATCATCTCCAAGGCTGACACTTCCACCATCGGCCTTCTGGTAGGTAGCAAATCACTCCTGATGAGAAGTATAGTGGTGCGAGCATCCTGAATCTAATATCCATATAGTATCGCACTCTATGGATCCATCTTATATAACTAGCAGGTCTTCTCCACTGCTCACAGAAGCTGTATCATTTTTCTTGCTAGCCTTCCCTTTTTCTGATCTCAAAAGGGGACAATCTCTCCTCAGTTATCCAGGTTGATGATATTTATAATATTTCAATGTCATCTTCCTCTGATCGCAAGACTTTGACCAACCCTTGGATTTCCCTCTTGTCTTCTTCTTTGATCTTTCCTGTCTTTCATTCACAGCCAAGATCTCAGACTTAGGATCTCCCTTACAGATCTTCTTCCTTTGCTCATTTGATCTGAGCACACCAACAACCTCTTTATAGTTTAGGGTCTCCTTTCCATAAACTAAAATTGTAATGAGACCATCATACGAACCTGGGAGAGAACATAATAGTAGCAATGTCCGATCCTCCTTGTCGATCTTTACATCCAAACTCATCACCTCAGAACATATTTGATTGAACCTTTGGATATGTGCAACAAGATCTCCACCTTCAAGCATCCTCAGACTATACAGCTATTTCTTCAACCACAGCTTGTTCATCAAGTTCTTTCCCATGTATGTGTTCTCCAGTCTCTCCTAAAGCCCCTTTGCCATAGTCTCTGTGCAAACCTTAGGAAAACCTGATCGACCAAGCACATTCGGATTGTACTAAAAGTAATTTTCTCCAACTCTTCCCAATCCTCAGTATTGATCTTTTTCGGCCTTTTTTTTGTCAAGACCTTGTAGATCCTCTGTTGAACCAACAAGTCCTTTACTCTTTGCGGCCAAAGAGTAAAGTTCTCCTTGCCATCGAACTTCTCAAAATCCACCTTGAATCCACTTGATCCCATGACTTCAACAAGTCAAGAATAGATCTCTAACACCCTTCACGATCTCACACACCAGTAAAACTATCCTTCAAAGAAGATCTAACTAGCCCTAGATCCTCTTTCCAAACTTCTGTATCACCGTTCCTCCATGTAAACAATCTCCATCTCAATCTAGAGACAACCACGAAGCAAAATAAAAATTTTAGGATAAAACCTGGTGCAACAGATCTTGGATGTAGTAAATTCTAGTTGTCTTCCTTCCTTCCATGCAACACCACTCTGATATGAAATGTTGGAAATATGCTTTCTTTCCACATGGATCGGCATGACCGTCGGTGATTAGCCAAGCAACAAAGAAGTACTTCTTAGAGATCTCTGTGGAAGCACGATCAAATAAATCAAGAAATAGAAAAGAAGAGAAGAAGAGACTTTTGGAAGAAAAGAGCTTTTATTCAATATATTTCAGTACTTTTACAATCTTGACCTATTTTTAGTATATATACTTTACAAAGGGTCAAGCCCAAGCTCATAGAAAAACTCTCCAAACTCAAACAATTCACGTACATAAAATAATAATCCATGAAAATTGAGCCGATCTAGTTTCAGACTGAGCTGGCTATCCTACGATTGGGTCGGCTCAATCTTGCTGACCCAGTTGTGTACCATGCCAATAGCCCAAAAATGCTACTTTTTATCTAGATTTTTCTCTGAGACCTAGCCAACCTAGTTTTCAATTGAGCCGGCTTAGTCTTAGAGTGAGCCAGCCTAATTTTTGAACTTTACTATTGAGACTGATTCTTCTTTTGGCTCGCTCCCATCTTTTCATGATCTATCTTTTCATATTTTCAAGACTTGGGAGTGCCACTTCTGAGCTCACAATAATGCATACATAAATCTAAAAATAAATATTTTGGTGTTGATTAGATCAACACCCCAGATCTAGAACAGTTCTAGATCTAGATCCTAGATCGCATCTAGGTGAGAGAAGAGATCAAATCTCTTATCTTCACATAGATCGAGAACTATGTGGTTGATTTTTATTGTTGCCTTTGGAGCTGCACTCGCGTCCGACCTCTACAGGTAATCCACATGAGGCTATAACATAAATCGAAGGTTCATTGAATGAAGATCTGCTCGAAGTGCTAGCTTTTTATAGATCTCTCTTGATGGTTAATATAAAAAATATTCTTCGAATCTCTTGGATACTCTAAGAGAAGAAGAATAAAAAAAAAATCCAACCTTTGGATCTCCCAAAAATTAGAAATAAAATACATTAAAAAAGATCCTAAGAGAAGACAAATCTTCTCTTTCAAGATATCAACGATTGATATCCTAAAAACATCTTTATGCTAAGACAAGGAGAGACCTTCTCCCTTAGACTTTTTTCATGTTTCTAGATCTTACACTCTCTGATTTTTCTCATAGAAAAATCTCATAAAAATATAGAGAAGAAGGGTTCTCATTCTCATATCAGAACATGATCAGATCATATCCAAAAATGATCATTCTGCCCCAATACCTTGGAGAACAGATCTCCATGCCCTCTTTCGCTCTATCTCTCTTAGATTTTTATCATATAAAAATTAAAAAAAATAAGAAGAAAATAAATATTGAAAGAAAAAAATATATAAGAAGACATTTTTTATACCTTTGTCTTCATCAAGACATGAACCTTTCATGTCTTAATGAAGACTTTTCTCCAAGGATGTAGGCACCCCAAAACCAGCACGCCCCCTTTATTCTTTTCTCTATTTTACCATGCAAAATCTAGTGTTTCTCAAGTCCTCTCTCAACAAAATGGGGCACCTACCAAAACAAACCTTTGACTAGGTCAAAAGACCAAGTCAAAACGGAAACTAGGGAAGAGTTTGGGGGGCGTCCAACTCTTGGATGCCTCCCCACAATTTTTGTGCATGAGATTCCTCAAACCATCACCCAAAGAGAGAAGAAAAAGGGTGACAAAATAATAGGTGGGCATGGGTTAATTTCCAAAGAGAGAGGAGAAGAGTTTTATCAAATAAAAACTCTTATTTAGTTTGACTCATTCAAACTAACTTCCAAATAAGACCAACTCAAATTTAATTCCAAGAAAACTCTAGATAATAGGGGATGTGGAGACCTTTCTTAGGCATGGAAAATATTACACAAAGATCTAGAAATAAATTAGTGGGCTTGGAACATCATAATGGCACAAAGGAAGAAACAAGGAATCCTAGTCCAACTAGGATTCTCATATATTGACTAGGTCAAACCAATTTTTAATCCAATTAAAATATGATTAGTGCAAGACTAATTATCGATGATCCTAGTCCAACTAGAAATCTAATTAATTTAGATTTAAATCATATTTAAAACTAATTTAAATTCTAACTCAATTAGGAATTAGGTGCACCCAAATCCTAGTCCAACTAGAAATTATTTTTTTCTTGTAATTAGCTTATCTAATAAACTAATTAAACTTAATTTAATGAAATCCAAACCAATTTTAATTGAATATAATTCAATTAGAGTTGATCTCAACTTGATTGCTCAATCAGATTGAGCCAATTAGCAATTCAATTGCTAATCGATCCTGCTGCAACACTTGCATTAGATCAAACATCAATCGCATTGATTGTTTGATCTTAGAACGATTCTCAATCATCGATTAACCATCTAATTTGGTTACAACCTTTAATGTGTATGACCCCATAGGTTTGAACCTAAATTGATAGCATAGGAATCAATTTTTGTATCAATCAAAGTAACCATCTAGCTGAAGGGAAGTCCTGATTTTTCGGTCCAGGTTCGTTCAGATCTGATCAGATCAAGAGATATATTTCAAAAATTTTCCTCTTTGATCTATATCAGATCTAGAATATTTTAAATCTAATTATTATTATTTTAATAAATAAAATAAAATAAGAATAAATTAAATCAAATTTAATTTACCTAATTTGGGTAATTCAATTACCCGTTGATGATCCTATATGCAGCGGAAGGTTCTAGATCTAGCCATGCAAGTGCCTGGCCTCTATCGGTATCCACTCAGGTTGGATCTGGAGATCCTCTTCTTCTCTATCACGTCTCCAAAAATTAGATCTAGATCTGATCTGGAGGATCTTCAAAACTTCTTTTGAAGATCAGCAGTCGTCCTTTGCAGCAGTGCAGCCTTCTTGCTTTTGATCGCCTTTCTTTGATCTGGATCGCACCAACCAAGCTCCAAAAATATTTTGGACATGGAGAGGAGAGGGAGAAGAAGCTTTGGCATGGAGCAGGAGAAAAGAAAAGGCCTTTGGGCATATGGAAACTCTTAGCCTTTTTGAGTTGGGTATAGGGTCTTATTTATAGACTAACTGTGATCCAACTCCTCTTCTTCCCAACCAATCACAACCCTTTGTGAAATCAGATCTAAATCTGATTGGTGGGAATAGAGTCCCCTGGATTCCTCCTTAGAGGGCGCCTAAGATCAGTCAAAGTTGGTTCTTAGAAGAACTCTAATTGGAATCCAAAAGGGAGGTGGAGTCCTTGTCCAACAAGGACTCCAGGGCGCCTCCAACTTGGGCACACGCCTAGGGTGGCGTGCGCCCTCCTCCTTGCTAGGTTCTGGTAGGGGGACAAGGCCCCACCAGCTCTCCAATAGGTGCATGACATGTGGTCAAAAGTCAAAGTGTCAATGGTCAACGTTTGACCAGTCAAAGGTAGACTTTTGACCAAAGTCAAAGAACAAGAAATGGCAGGTGACCAAAAATGGCAGGTAATGTCTTACAAAATAAGACAACCTTTTCTGACTTGGACAACCTCCAGTCAGACCATATGAAGGCCTCTGATTGAGCACAAACTCCTTTGGCTCAGACAGGACAACTTATTTATGATAGTAAAAGAAGAACGTTAGGTTCAATCGAGTGCTAGCACGATTTCCTTGAACCTAATTGAATCTCATTCAGATCAATTGAACTAGATCAGTTCAATTGATGATCACCAGATTCAAACCCTTGTTTGTGTGACCCAGTTAGGTTCAGTTCTGTATGGTAATGGGATATGTCATGATCTCTATCATCGACATCATCGAAACTCCTTTCGATGGATCAGAACTCTTCTGATTCGAACAGCTAGAATGATCGATCATCTAAATCATTCTAATTGCTCCCAAAATCCACCAGTGACACCTAGCAGTATATGGTGGCAACCCATCAGAGCTGAATGCGAACCTCTTGGTGCAGCTACCTGTGTGATTAAGTTCTTCTATCTTGAGCCCCGATCAGATTAGGGTTAAGGTAAACTCGTCAAACCCTAGTCTTCTGTCATATGATGTAATCATTCGATTCGAGTCCGATGTGAAAATCTAAATAGAAACTCTTTCTATTATTTCACTCTCTATGCCATGGCCATGGATTTCTGGACTTGATTCTCATGATCATCATAGGGCTGCTCCTCTACCACCGAGGTAGATAGATTCCATCTTGATGCAATCCAGTTCCTACAATGAACATGCTATAGCCAACATACACCTCAGGGTTCCGTATGGCTAGGAGACCGAGTAATGGTGTAGTCAAACTATAACACCCTCAAGGTGAACTGCCGATGCACCTCAGGTCAAAGAACCAGACACACTACTGCAGCATCGAGTCAGTCATTGACGAGAAGGTAGACTTCCCTAATGACTACTCGAGGTGGTCACGCTCAGTGCCCTCGTTCTCTAACGAGTAGTACCTGTACTCTAACTCCGGTGTCTCCACACCGTAGACTCAAGACTCATCTACTAAAGAGAAGCGATTGTACACCAACCTTCCGGATCAATCACCATCCTCGTGATGATCCTATGGTCGGGAGCATTTTATGAGTTAATAATGATTATTCATGTCTTAAATTTTCAACTCTTGAAAATATGAATTATCATTACCATTAACTCAAAGGATGTATCACAGACACTAAATACACATATGTGATAGAAAATAACCCATTTTATTGATTATTAGTCAAAATTATAATTTTGCCCCTAGAAGTGTATTACAAGTGTCAGCCAATTCTGGCTTCTAGGGCACATATATCTAACAATCTCCCACTTGTCCTAAAGCCAATTGGCTACAAGTCTAAGTCCCATCTTCTCAAGGTGGGCTTCGATCTTCTGCTGGCCCAACGGCTTTGTAAGTGGGTCTGCCACATTATCTGCGGAGTTCGACTCTCTTGACCTCGACGTAACCCTTCTCGAGGTAATCGCGGATGAGGTGGTATCGCCGCTCAATGTGCTTGGATTTCTGGTGAGACCTCGGCTCCTTAGCAAGGGCTATGGCGCCATTGTTGTCGCAGTATAGAGGAATGGCATCTGATGGCATTACTCCAATTTCTGCAGCAAACTTCTTGTACCAGAATGCTTCCTTCGCAGCCTCTGATGCAGCGATATATTCTGCTTCCATGGTGGAATCTGCTATCATGTTTGCTTGGAACTCTTTCAGCTGACAGCACCACCATTGCACACAAACAGACTCCAGATGTCGACTTTCGATCATCTATATCGGACATGAAATCCGAGTCTGTGTATCCCTGGACTTGGAGTTCTCCATTACCAAAGACCAACATCATATCCTTAGTTCTTCTCAAGTACTTAAGGATACATTTCATAGAAGTCCAGTGTTCTTCACCTGGATTTGACTGATATCTGCTTGTGACACTCACAGCATGGGCTATATCAGGTCGTGTACATAGCATGGCATACATGAGGCTCCCTATTGCAGAAGCATAAGGGATCTTGCTCATGCGTTCTATTTCCTCAGGTGTGCTAGGGCACATCTTCTTGGAAAGATGAATACCATGTCTGAAGGGTATTAATCCCCTCTTAGAGTTTTCCATACTAAACCTCTTTAGTACTTTCTCTATGTACATCTTCTGTGAAAGTCCTAGCATCCTATTCGGTCTATCCCTATAGACCTTAATTCCTAGAATAAAGGATGCTTCACCTAGGTCTTTCATGGAGAATTCCTTGGACAACCACATTTTGACTGTTGTCAACATGGGAATATCATTCCCAATAAGGAGGATGTCATCCACGTACAATACGAGGAAGACAACAGCGCTCCCACTGACCTTTTTGAAAACACATGGTTCCTCTTCATTTTTGATGAAACCAAACTTTTTGATCACATCATTGAAATGAGTGTTCCAGCTCCGAGATGCTTGCTTAAGTCCATATATGGACCTTTGCAGCTTGCAAACCTTGTGATCAGTATCACTGGATGTGAAACCTAGCGGCTGTTCCATATAGATATCTTCCTCAAGATATCCATTTAAGAATGCCATTTTCACGTCCATTTGCCATATTTCATAATCGAAATAGGCTGCAATGGCAAGCAATGTGCGGATGGATTTTAGCATAGCCACTGGGGAAAAGGTATCCTGATAGTCAATGCCTTCGCGTTGACTATAACCTTTTGCCACTAGTCTAGCCTTGAATGTCTCCACATTTCCATCTGCACCAATCTTTCTCTTGAAGATCCATTTACACCCAATAGGTACTATACCTTCTGGTGGATCTACCAAGGTCCAGACTTGGTTTGAGTGCATCGAGTCAATTTCTGACTGCATTGCCTCTAGCCATTTCTCGGAGTCGATATCTGATATCGCCTCGTTGTAGGTTTTGGGATCATCACCATGAGCACCATTACCTACGAGGAACATTTTCTCTACTTCCTCTGAAATAATACCTAAGTATCTTTCAGGGGGATGGGAAAACTCTTTTCGATCTACGAGGTGGAGGAGGTAGTGTTCTTATTGGCTCAACCTGATTTGGTTCCAATTGGTCCTTAGCTCGTTGTACTTGTGAGACTTTCTCATCAAGCTTAATCTGCTTTCCAATGCCGCTATCTTGAATAAACTATTTTTCAAGAAAGATGGCATGTCGACTCACAATCACATTGTGGTCTTCTGGAATGTAGAAATAGTATCCTAATGACTCTTTAGGATATCCTATGAATCGAGCTCTGAAGGACCTAAACTCTAACTTGTCCGCTTGTTGTCTTTTGACATGAGCCGGACAACCCCAAATTCTGAGATGACTCAGACTTGGTTTCTTACCGTGCCATATCTCATACGGTGTGGTAGGAACGGTTTTAGAGGGAACCCTATTCAGTAGATAAATTGAAGTTAACAATGAGTGTCCCCAAAGAAAATCAGGGAGGTCTGTGAAGCTCATCATGGATCGAACCATATCCAATAGAGTCCGATTTCTCCATTCTGAAACCCCGTTGAGTTGAGGTGTTCCTGGTGGAGTCCATTGAGAGACTATGCCATTTTCCTTGAGATAGTCTAGGAATTCTCGGCTAAGGTATTCACCTCCTCGATCTGATCGAAGAACCTTAATGGGTTTTTCAGTTTGTTTTTCTACTTCATGTCTGAATTCTTTGAACTTTTCAAAAGCTTCAGACTTGTGTCTCATAAGATACACATACCCATACCTAGACAGATCATCGGTAAAGGTAATGAAGTAGACAAAATTGCCTCTAGCCGGCACATCAAATGGGCCGCACACATCAGTATGTACTAGGGCAAGGAGATCTGTGGCCCTCTCCCCATGTCCAACAAAAGGGAGTTTAGTCATTTTGCCTTGAAGACAAGATTCACAAGTTGGATATGACTCGGAAAGTCAATGGACTCAATAGCCCATTTTTCTCCAATTTGTTGATCCTATCTTCTGCTATATGACCTAATCTCAGGTGCCATAGATATCTATCATTTGGACTATCCCTAGGTCGTTTGGCATTCACGTTTTGCTCGATAGTTAGAACAGGTACATCAATATGTAGCTGATAAAGACCATTAATAAGGAAACCATTTGCAATTTTATTTCTTTCATAAAGAATGTTACAATGGTCCTTAAAGAAGGTAATCACATAGCCTTCTTGTGCTAAGCATGAAACAGAAATCAAATTCCTGCTAGCTGCAGGCACATAATAACAGTCTTTCAAAACTAAGTCTAAACCAGATGGTAATCGAAGAGGGTATGTTCCCACGGCTACTGCAGCAACTCTTGCTCCATTACCGATGCGTAGGATCATGTCTCCATCCCTCAGCCTCCTGCTATCCTCAAGACCCTGCATGGAAGTGCACAGATGAGCACTAGAACCAGAGTCAAGCACCCAACTGGATGCAGAAGAAACCATAAGGTTAGACTCAATAACGAGCATACCTCCAAAGGACCTTCCTTCTTGTTCTTCAGGGTGGCCAGGTAAGTAGGGCAGTTCCGCTTCCAATGGCCGTCGCTGTTGCAATGGAAAACACTTTCCTTTGACATCGGCCTTCTTCTTCGGCTCTGCCTTCTTCTTCTTTGATCCTTCCACCTTTTGCTTTTTCACAGACTTTTTTTTTTCTTTCCATAAGACTTTCTTTTGGAAGAAGTCCGTTCCATAGCAAGAACTGAGCCTTTAGAACCTTTCATAGAAAGCTCAGCGGTAACCAGCATATTCATTAATTCGGCCAAGGAATTTTGAAGTTTATGCATGTGGTAATTCATGATGAATTGCCCATATGCATCAGTCAAGGATTGCAGAATAATATCGTTCTGCAGATCCAAGTCTAACTTCACACCGAGCTTCTCAAGCTCTTCCATGTCCTTGATCATTGTCAGACAGTGATCTTGGACTGACTGCCCATCACGCATCTTAGCCTTAAAAAGTCATTTCGTGACTTGATATTTGGCTGCGCGACTCTGTTCACCAAACATCTCCTGCAGGTGAGCCAACATTTGGCGAGCAGTCCCGATATCTTCATGTTGGCGCTGGAGCTCATCAGACATCGAGCCCAACATGTAATATCTGGCCTTATTATCTTCGTCTATCCATTTTTTCCAGAGACGCTCTCTGTTCAAGTGGATGGACGGGCTGGTAAGGTGGGAGGGTCCTGGTCCAAAACATGGGTTAACTTCTCGAAACCCAAAACTAATTTTGTAGTTCCTGAGCCAATCTTTATAATTGGGTCCAGTCAGTCTATGTGTGTCCAGGATACGTGCCAATGGGTTGGACGCAGACATTTTCCTGTAGAGAGTCAAAGATTCTAGTTAGATACTGTAATTTTGACTTGACCAATTTGTTTAGGAATTTTATTTTTAAACAAATTAGCTCCCACTATTTTCTCGGATCCCTACACTCCCTCTGTAGAGATGCAAAAATCTCCATGATTAATGATTTCTAGTGGGTGGTGCGGTCTCACCAACTGACTCATCACCTCACCTAACAGTTATTGGTGATGGGTTAGCCAATGAGTGAACAACTCTTGTTCAATGATTCTCTAATCATGGTGCACCCAAACTTGGTCTCTAATTCATGAATCTCACCGTATCCGGAATATTGATCCACTCCTTAGTTAAGTCAGACCCACCATTTGCATAGACTGGGTTCCTAATTGAGTCTCTCACCGTATCCAAAATATTGAGCCCAACTCATCCTCCAGCCCATAGCATCCAATGCCTAATAGACATGGTTGCATCTTCCCGGTGCAACTGAGCCACTGTATCCAGCCGAGAACAATCAACCCCGGGAAGGGCCCGCACATCTACAATGGTGGAAGACCTCAGACTTAATCTTTTCTTAGGGAGAATTGATTCAGGTCTCATTAAACTAGACTTGGTCATAGTCATAACAATTATGACTAACCTAGTGGCATGGGTTAGCTCGGATTATTGACCACCTCAGATCAGAACTGTGTCAACAGATATGGCCAGGTAAGTGAGACCGGTGGAAGGAATATGCCATTAACTCGTACAAGAATGCATTCAGGTCGAGTAGCTTCCAATTAAAAACCAGTCGGTCGTATGTGCCAAACTTACCTTAGACACCAAATTGTTGAGTCAGAACCAATTGGGTTAGCCTACAATCCAGACTCTAACCTCTGAGCCTAATTAGGTCTTGCTTGATCGTGACTCGATCTTGACCCAGACTTAATCCTATTAGGCTGGTCAATTTAAGCATTGTTGATCCCATCTAACCAACTCTTGATTCGGTTTGATCAACCGCTTAGACCTAATTGAGCTACCCAAGCCCGAACCCAGTATTATGAATATGTCTTAGATCTGAAATTCTCAATTTTAGACCTAATTAATATTCCATAAATCTTAATTTCTTAATTAAGTAGGGTTCATAAACAAAATATGCACAATAAATCCTAGGGTTTCAGGATCTAGGGTTTTGCAGAAAGTAAGTTTTGGGTTTCTGATTAAGGACGAACACGCAGCACCCCTACACATCATAAGAACACCCCATCGAATGGGAAGAGAGGGCCTTTAAACCCTTCTTCATTCTTATGACCGGACGGCCAAGAGGAACGCCTTAATCAGGAACATTCAATACTACAAAACAGTTTATAGATCTATATCATATATCTCATATACAAATTAGATCTAATCATGGCATATTTTGCATACATCTCATGTATCAAATCATGCATATTTTTAGATCTAAATTATCTCATAATAATCTAAAAAATTAGATTTAAATTGATCTAATCAAAATAAATTCTAATCTAGACAATTATGTAGAACTATTCTACAACTAGTCTAGACATGCATCAATCATATCTCATATGATATTTAAAATTAAATAATTTTTATTTGCTATTTTTTAGATGTTATTATAACACTTATAATATCAAAAAATAGTAAATAAAAAATAGATCTAAAATATGATTTAATCAGATTAAATTCAAAAAACATGCAAGACTATTCTATAGAACTATTCTATTTCTAGAACTAGTCATGCATATTCTTCTAATCTTAGATCCAAATCATTTAATTTTAATTTTTTTCTGATTTTAGATCTGATCACATCTCATGTGACATCTAAAATCACTTATTTTTTAATTAAAATAAATTTAAAATCAGATCTAAACACTTTTAGAACCATGGCTCTGATACCAGTTGAAGGAAAAATCCTGATTTTTCGGATCCAGGTTCGTTCAGATCTGATCAGATCAAGAGATATATTTCAAAAAAAATTTTTTCTTTTGATCTAATCAGATCTGAGATATTTTAGATCTAATTCTTATTATTTTAATAAATAAAATAAAATAAGATAAATTAAATCAAATTTAATTTACCTTGATTTGGGTAATCCTATTACCCGTTGATGATCCTGTAATGCAGCGGAAGGTTCTGGATCTAGCCACGCAAGCGCCTGGCCTCTACCGGTATCCACTCAGGCTGGATCTGGAGATCCTCTTCTTCTCTATCACATCTCCAAAAATTAGATCTGGATCTGATCTGGAGGATCTTCAAAACTCTTTTGAAGATCAGCAGTCGTCCTTTGCAGCAGCGCAGCCTTCTTGCTTTTGATCGCCTTTCTTTGATCTGGATCGCACCAACCAAGTCCAAAACTCCTTTTGGACGTGGAGAGGAGAGGGAGAAGAAGCTTTGGCATGGAGGAAGGAGGGGAGAGGCAGCCTTGGGGCATTATGGAAATTCATTAGCCTACTTTTGAGTTGGGCGCAGGGTCTTATTTATAGACTAAGCTGTGATCCAACTCCTCTTCTTCCCAACCAATCACAACCCTTTGTGAAATCAGATCTAAATCTGATTGGTGGGAATAGAGTCCCCTGGATTCCTCCTTAGAGGGTGCCTAAGACCAGTCAAAGTTGGTTCTTAGGAAGAACTCTAATTGGAATCCAAAAAGGGAGATGGAGTCCTTGTCCAACAAGGACTCCTAGGCGCCTCCAACTTGGGCACACGCCAAGGGTGGCGTGCGCCCTCTCCTTGCCAGGTTCTGGCAGGGGGACAAGCCCCCACCAGCTCTCCAATAGGTGCATGACACATGTGGTCAAAAGTCAAAGTGTCAATGGTCAATATTTGACCAGTCAAAGGTAGACTTTTGACCAAAGTCAAAGAACAAGAAATGGCAGGTGACCAAAAATGGCAGGTAATGTCTTACAAAATAAGACAACCTTTTCTGACTTGGACAACCTCCAGTCAGACCATATGAAGGCCTCTGATTGAGCACAAACTCCTTTGGCTCAGTCAGGACAACTTATTTATGATAGTAAAAGAAGAACGTTAGGTTCAATCGAGTGCTAGCACGATTTCCTTGAACCTAATTGAATCTCATTCAGATCAATTGAACTAGATCAGTTCAATTGATGATCACCAGATTCAAACCCTTGTTTGTGTGACCCAGTTAGGTTCAGTTCTGTATGGTAATGGGATATGTCATGATCTCTATCATCGACATCATCGAAACTCCTTTCGATGGATCAGAACTCTTCTGATTCGAACAGCTAGAATGATCGATCATCTAAATCATTCTAATTGCTCCCAAAATCCACCAGTGACACCTAGCAGTATATGGTGGCAACCCATCAGAGCTGAATGCGAACCTCTTGGTGCAGCTACCTGTGTGATTAAGTTCTTCTATCTTGAGCCCCGATCAGATTAGGGTTAAGGTGAACTCGTCAAACCCTAGTCTCTGTCATATGATGTAATCATTCGATTCGAGTCCAATGTGAAAATCTAAATAGAAACTCTTTCTATTATTTCACTATGCCATGGCCATGGACTTCTGGACTTGATTCTCATGATCATCATAGGGCTGCTCCTCTACCACCGAGGTAGATAGATTCCATCTTGATGCAATCCAGTTCCTACAATGAACATGCTATAGCCAACATACACCTCAGGGTTCCATATGGCTAGGAGACCGAGTAATGGTGTAGTCAAACTATAACACCCTCAAGGTGAACTGCCGATGCATCTCAGGTCAAAGAACCAGACACACTACTGCAGCATCGAGTCAGTCATTGACGAGAAGGTAGACTTCCCTAATGACTACTCGAGGTGGTCACGCTCAGTGCCCTCGTTCTCTAACGAGTACCTGTACTCTCGCTCCGGTGTCTCCACACCGTAGACTCAAGACTCATCTACTAAAGAGAAGCGATTGTACACCAACCTTCCGGATCAATCACCATCCTCGTGATGATCCTATGGTCGGGAGCATTTTATGAGTTAATAATGATTATTCATGTCTTAAATTTTCAACTCTTGAAAATATGAATTATCATTACCATTAACTCAAAGGATGTATCACAGACACTAAATACACATATGTGATAGAAAATAACCCATTTTATTGATATTAGTCAAAATTATAATTTTACCCCTAGAAGTGTATTACAAGTGTCAGCCAATTCTGGCTTCTAGGGCACATATATCTAACACTAGCAATGGTTCCCGATGTCCAGATAGGTCGAATGTATGCAAAACAACGTTCTTAGAACCCTAGACTATGGTTACCGTATAATTCATCCCTTTGACCAATAATGCTCAATACGACTTTGAGTACACTATCAACACTCATACAAGTTATCTCTATTATGTCTCAAAATTTTGTAAATCCTATGACTCCTCACGAGGATTACTTAGGCCTAGGTTTTGCTAAATTAAAACACAATGAGTCATTCTCTTTCTGAAGTTAATCAAGAGTGGTCAATCCCATTTTGACTCACACACCAACTCTAGAAGTACTTGACTGTACTCAGAAACCTTTCGAACCTATATTAAAAATATAGATAGTCCGACACCAAAGTATAGTGAGTTGCTTGCAAGTCATCATGGTGACCTCAGGTTGGAGGGATACTTATACCCATTGACCTTAGCTTGCTACTCTTAACAGTAAAGTGCTACATTGATCATTTTCAATGTAGATATGGTCCTACACATCATCTGGATGCTATACCAGTATCTCCACACCACTTGATTATGAGGACAACCAATGCATATAGCATGCAGCGACCTACACTTGATAAGTTATCATCCTTATTAATAATTTATCATTTGATCGTAAATAGTTTAAGAACCATTCGATAAATCCTCTTTTATTGATTGATAGTGGTTCTAAGGACTTCATCATAACTTAGGAGTTTATTTAAGAAAGATAGAACTTCTTATGATGAACCAGCCAAATTATTATTATTATTAGATAATTTATATACTAATTCCAATCATCTATGACTTAGATGATTGGCTTTAGGACATATTTTTCAACAACTTTCACTTGAACTAAAGTCAATCAGAATGATATCAAATATCCTATCTTCCACTTGAGTTCATAGAACTCCTTAGTTTCGAGGTCTTAGCAAATGGGTCGGTTAAATTCTCCATTTCCATCGATCTTCCAAAAATCGATGTCACCTTGATCTAAAATCAAAGATAATAGTGATGCAGAATATGCTGGTCCCTTGGCTGTTTAGCCTGAGCTATGGCTTCAGTGCTATGATAAGACTGGACCATTGGTGGAGGATGCCACTCCCAACCTGCTAATAAACCTCAGCAACTACATAGCTTACATGGCAGTATCATATGCCACGATGTACTCTACATCACTAACTAAAAAGGCTATAATATCCTACTTAGAATCTTTTCAGTAGATTGCTCCTATAATTAGGGTATGACTTGACACTCTCTTATTATCATCTTGATCTAACTAAAAACTAAAATCAAAACATCCACAAGTTTTAAGTCAGTATCTCCATATTTGAGTCACTGGAGCTTAATATTTGTCAAATACATGAGGATTGTCTATACAATTTTTCAGTGATTCTCACTTAGATCAGACTGGTATCTACTCACAACCATTAGTGAGTATACCATATCTGATTTTGAACATGGAAAAATTAGATGGTAACCAAACTTTTATTCCTTGCAATGCTGGAATGCCATTCTCGATTAAAAGAATTTCATCCATAGACAACACAAGGAATAACACTACAAAATATTTTGCCCACTTACAAATGCAGGGTTTATTTTTGTTCATAACAAAGATATACATTCAAAACGTATATTCCAAAACTATGATAATAGCCAAACGAGCTTTACAAGTTTTTACCTTCCCATCTGCACTACTCCGATCCTTTGAAAATTTATTCACACCCAATGGATTTTATCCCTTCAGGTGAATCATCTAGTGTCCACATACTATTTATTTTCATGGACTTCAATTTGGATTATATGGCTCCAAGCCACTTCTCAGAGTCAGACCACTGCATTGCATCCCTATAGGTGATCGAATCGAGCTCAACAGGATTGCCATCTCGGACCTAGATACTGAAGTATCTATTCAACTAACGTGGTACTCTTTCGGATCTCCTTAAAGGTGCTACTTTAATGGATTTTGGATTTGATCTGATCAAATCTGGTTCTGTAGGTTTACTAGATTATGTCGGTTCTTTTCTACCAATCAAACTTTTCTTAGACATCAGTTCTTTCTCTAAGAAACTTCTTTCCAAAAGGAATGCCCTACTGCTGATGATCATCTTATGTTTTTTAGAATGGTAGAATTAATAACCCTTAAACTCCTATTGGACCAAGATCCAAGTTTATCTGTATGCAAACCTTTGACATAGGTCAATCAACTCCAAACTCGAAGATGAGAGAGTCTAGGTCTATGCCCAATCCATATCCCATATAGAGATTTACAATAGACTTACTCGATATATTTTCAGTGTAAAACTAGTAGTCACAAGAGCATAACCCTGAAACAGACAGACAAGTGAACCCTATCATGGATTGAACTATGTCTAACAAAATTTAGTTTCTCCTTTTCGATACACTATGTTCTAAAAAGAAATCCACTGAGAGAGAATCCTATTCTCTCCTAGATATGTCACAAACTTATTGGACAAGTATTCGCCTTGATCTGATCGAAGAGTTCTAATATCTTTTTCAATTTATTTTTCTGTTTCATTATTGAATCATTTGAATATTTTAAATAATTCAGGCTAGATGCACCCATGCCCAGATAGATCGTCTATAATAAAATATTAATATCTTTCTTTGGCACTTAAGTTCATAGGTCCACATACATCACTATGTATGAGACGAACTTTATCGGCTCCTTCACCTTTTCTAGTAAAAGGTGACTTCATCATCTTCCCAAGAAGACAATGCTCATAGGCTATCAATAATTCACAACCATTGATGTCGAGGTTTCCCTCTTAACTTAACTTGTTTATCCTATTTTTGTCAAGATGACCAAGCCTATAATGCCAAATGTAGACATCCATGGCATAATCTAACATGGGTGTTTATTAAATGTATATATTACACTTAATAGGCTGTATAAATATTAAATATTATTTCTTTATTATTCATATATTATTATAATATTATTCATAATAATATCATAATAATCTTCTTTATTGATAAATGATAACCATCTCTGACCAAAAGATCAATAGAGATCATATTTATCATAAACGATAGATAATAGTAACAATCACTCAGAATGACATCTTTTGAAAATAAGCTTGACAATATCCGAAGCTAGGATTGAAATAGGACTTCCATCCCCAACATTCAGATATTTCTCACCATTTTCAAACATTCTAATTACCTATAGTCCTTGCAACAAATTGCATGGGACTACCAGTATCTAATACCCAGGTAGTAGAATTTTAAATAAAGAAATTTTAAGGTGTTATCATATAACATCCTTGATGAGCAACTCTTGCTCCTTTCTTTTATTCAGCCTTTTATGGTCAAGGAAAGCAAGATAATTCTTCTTCCTAT
Source organism: Cocos nucifera (assembly GCA_006176705.1). Taxonomy (NCBI): domain Eukaryota; kingdom Viridiplantae; phylum Streptophyta; class Magnoliopsida; order Arecales; family Arecaceae; genus Cocos; species Cocos nucifera. The sequence goes on from QRFJ01007588.1 coordinate 59,168, forward strand.
GATCCTGCTTCTAATAGTAGAAGCACTATGCCTAATTTGGGTCAATTTTGGACTAATTATTTTGACTGGGCTTAGAAGCCCCAGTACGAATCTATTCGTACTGTTGAACCAAATTCAACTTTCGATACTAATTATTAAAGTTGGGTCCCATAAGTCATCACTGTCTGACAGTGATTAGAGCATTAAGGGTTTAGTTTTATTCTGAGGAAAAGAGAATATAGACCTAATGTATATGAATTATTTTAAGCTTAGAGACTTGGACTTTAGTCAAAATATTCTTCCACTATTTTATTTGAATTGATAGCCTCTACTTTCAATTTGAGAAATTACTTTAATTTTCTAGTAGGTACTAAAATCTACATAGACTGCACACAAGCCCAACTATGGTTGGTCAATCCATGTATCTCTAAGGATGGGTTCATAACCAATTATTTCTCTAAATAACTTTTAGTAATTTAATTTTGCCCCAGAAACCTAATCAGTAGGCTAAGGCCTCCACTATAAGAATCCGGTTAGGTCCAACCATTAACATGACTATACTTGTTGCATCTAACCAATGAATTATTAGGCCCAACTATGGTTGGTCAACCTAACCACCATTAGAGAGACACATTTAAGTCATCATATGATGAATGATAATTCTATTAGTCAACAAGCATCAGGCCTATGAGCCTTCAATGATTATTGAGTTAACGAACCCATTATCAAACATCTTAATAGAAGGCTATGACTCAGTTATCTCCATAACTTTATCATTTTAAGGATCTAATAATTTTAGAAAATTTAAAATTATTAATGATTTAAAGATAGAAAAGATGGATCAATTTGCTATTGAAAAATGTGTCCCAAAGCCAATCGTCAGCCTATTGATGGTTGTGCTATATTATATCTATAATTAATTAATTAATTAAATATATTTTTGATATTTTTATCATAAAGTATTCATCTTCTAACGAACTTCATTATTGTGATGAAGTTCTTAGGACTATTTAGCTTTGATAAAGAGAAAATTTATCGATTGGTCCTTAAATCTGTTCATGACCAAATGATAGGCTATTAATTAGGATGACAGCATCTATCTAGCATAGGTTGCTGTATGCCATATAGATTGGTTATCCTCTTAATCAAGGAGTGTGAAGATACTGGTATGGCATACAGGTGAGATGTATATGTACATCGTCATTGAACGTTAGAGCATTCTGCTATTGAGAATCTCTCTAATGGGATATAGGTATAAGTATCCCTTAGACTTGAGATCATCTTAATGACTTGTAAGCAACACACTGTACTTTGGTATCGAACTAACTAAATTTTTAATTCAGTAATGGAAGGCTTCCAGGCATAGTTAAGTATTTGCAAAGTCAGAGTGTGATCAAGATGGAATTGACCACTCAAAGAGTTGGAGAAAAATATATCACTGTATTTCAGTATAGCAAAATCTTGGCCAGGATAATCCATTAGATGGATTTGATATTTTGAAATACAATGTGGATAACCTTATCAGAGTTAACAGTTGAACTTTGAGGTATCCTATGAGAATTTTCATCAAGGAGATTAATTATATGAAAACTATATCCGCATGGATTCTAAGGATGTTGTTCTATGCATTCGATCTATCCGATCGTCGGATACCATTGCTAGATGGTTATTTCAATTGATATAAAAATTTATTTTTATGCTACCGACATAGTTTTGGATCTATAAGGTCACATATATTAGAGCTCATGATCTGATCGGATGGTTGATCAACGATTAAGAATCGTTCAAGGGTTAAATGATCAATACGATTGGTATTTAACCAAGTGCAAGTATTGCAGGAAGATTGATTAGCAATTAGATTATTAATTAGCTTAATTTGATTAAACTAGAGATCTAAGATTAAGTTTAATTAAATATAATTTAATTATATTTGGTTTGGGCTTGATTGGATCAAGTTCAATTGGTTTATTAGATAAGCCAAGTGCAAGGAAGAACTAGTCCTAGTTCAATTAGGACTTGGATCAACTCAATTTTCTAATTTGATTAAAAAATTAAATCAAAATTAAATTTAATTTAATAAAGTTTTTAATTGGATTAGGTCTTAATTTAATTGGGTTGATTTACTTTTGGTTTGATTTGGTTTAAGAAAACATATATATCCAAGTCAAAATAGGAATCCTAGTGTGACTAGGATTCCCTAACCTTGCGCAACCTTAGTCCCAATGCCCACCCTTCACGCCCCCTTTGATTTTGCATGAATTATCCATGCCCAAGAGAAGCCCACCATATTTTGAAGTCCTTCTCTTTCTTTTTTACATGGTAAATTAAGTGTGGACCAAGTCAAAGTAGGAATTGATTTTGATTTCAAATTCTATGTGATAGAATTTTAAGAAACCAAAACTCTTTCTATAGTGCATCGATTCCATCTAGATTTTTTCTAGAATTTTCATGAATTTTAGAGGGGTTTTTGTATGACAAAATCTAGAGGTCCATAGTAGAAAAGGAGGGAGCGCCTAAGAGTTAGGCACCCCAAATCATATCTTAATTGGACCTTCCTTACTAGATATTTGACAAAGAGAAGGAGTGGTCCATATCTCTCTATTTAAAATAAATTTTGGACTGATTTTTTTATAGATACCAAATATTTGAGAGGGCTCTTTGGAATGGGATAATTGGGAAAAGGTTTATCTCGGGTGTGGGAATTTTAAAGATACCAATCAAGGTGTCTAGGTGAGAGAATAAAGAAGAAGAAGAGGATCTTCTTCTAGGATTTTATTCTACACCTCTTCCTTCATTATTTGTGAGCTTTTGAGAGGAGTCTCAGCATTACATATCATCTTCCTCAACTTCTGAGAATTGAAGAGTCCAAGTTTTGAAGAAGAAAGATCCAAATCAATCGTTAAAGAAGGATTAGCGTAGTTCTAACAAACTGTGCTAATTTTTGGATACCAAACTTCTGATCAGTGTTCGTGGGCTCGTATGGACATCTCTTAGAGATCAGATGTATGTGTGGCTTGCAACATTATTCTTAAGCTAGGATCAGCAAGTTAAAATATCTAACTTGCATAGATAACAAAGATCTAATCTCCTATTACTTATATGATTCTGATCTAGTGTAGATCTGCATTGATATGATCAACACTTCTTCTTTTTTTATATTTTTAATTTTTGATTTAATGCCATGTAATAAGATCTTAGATCTAAAATTTTTTTAAATAAATATTAATTTATTTAAGTCTTCCGCTTCTTGATCTTGAAAAAGTTTCAAGATCTAGTCCTAAAATCCTAGATCTGATTCCTTCAATTGGTATCAGAGCCTAGTTTTTTCTATTACATGATTATTTAAGCATGTTTAGATTATTTTTTAGATTAGATCTAATTTATAATCTAATTATTAAATTTAAAATTAAAATTTTTGATCATACGAATTGTAATAAGGTTGTCCTGTCGTAAGGTTTATCCCTTATAGTAGAAAGGTTGTCCTAGTTCGTATTGATCTGCTTCTAATCATAAATTTATTAGATTTAATCTAATTTTATTTATAATTTAATAGATTTAAAATAGTTTTATATCTAAAAATAAAACTTTTAAATTACAGAGACTGCTATAAGATTATCCTGCTGTAAGGTTTATCCCTTACAGTGGAAAGATTGTCCTAGTACGTGCTGATCTAAAATATTGATCATAAAATTTTAGATTAGATCTAAAAAATTTTATGATCTAATTAAAAATATTTTAATCTAATTTTAATCATCATAAATATATTAGATTTGATCTAAGATAATTTATGATTGATTATAGTTGAAATTATTTTAATTACATGAACCTATTTAGATTAGATCTAAAGTAGTTTCATGCTTATTTTACTTGCATATTGATTATAAATCAAACATGCAACTTGGTTGATAGAACGATATTATAAAAATATTTTAAAAATATAAAAATTATTTTTAAAAAGTTGAACCCCAACCCTCAGCCTAAAACTTAATTAAGAATTAAGAAGTTATTTGATTAGGATCTAGGATTGTGAATTGAAGATCCTAAGACACAAATCATAACACATTAGGTTAAATGGGTTAGTGGAGATTAGGTCCATTAATTGAGTTAGACCTAGGGTTAGATTAAAGAATGTAATTAGAGAATTGACTAAATCTAATCAATTATTGTCTTAGATTAGATCAAGGATTCTCTAGATCAATTTCAATAGTTGTAGTTGATCAAGTCCATGTCTTTAACGAGACCCAAGATGGACTTGATTCTTGGCTACGCGGTCCAGTATGAACTGTTAGGTTGATCTAATTGAAACTAATTAAACCAGTTGGTGTCTAAGAAAATCAGATCGATGGTCTTTAATTAGCAGCCCACTTATTTGGCCATTTTTGATGGTGTCTAAGGCAAGCTTTGACAACCCTCCCACTGATCAAACTTACCTGGCCTCTTGGTGAAATTATATTTTGATCGGATCACTTGACTATTCAAGTTGACCCATGTCGGCTAGGTAAATCAATTTGATTGATTTAGATGCTCCTAGACCAGCCTATTAATGGTCTTCCTTAAGCTGACTTAGTAAAATTAGTGGAAGAATCATGATAAGTTGGTTCATCTGACCTTCCCTCATCTTCAAATTAAATTCTCTAAAATTATTAGGTCCCTAAAATAAGATAGTTATTATGATAACTAGATCATAGCCTCCCATTAAAGTGGATGATAATGGGTTCATTACTTGGATAATCATTGGAGGCCTAAAGGCTTGGTGTTTGTCGACTAATGGAATTATCATTCATTATGTGATTTCTAGGCTGCATCTTTCTAAATGGTGGTTAAGTTGGCCAACTAAAGTTGGGCCTAATCATTCATTGGTTTGATGAGCAAAGTATGGTCATGTTAATGGTTAGACCTAATTGGACCTTTTTAGTGGAGGGGAAAGCCTACTAATTAGAGACAAAGGAAAAATTTAATTACTAGAAACTATTTGGAGAAATAATTGGTTATGAACCTATCCTTAGATGTATATGGGTTGGCCAATCAAAGTTGGGCTCGTGTGCAATCTATATGGATTCTAGTACCCACTAAGGAATTAGGGTAATTCCTTGAATTGGAGGTAGAGGCTACCAATTCGATTAAAATAGTGGAAGAATCTTTTGATTAAAGTCCAAATCTTTAGGTTTATTGAATCAATTACTAATTGAGTTATGGTTTTCCTTTGTTTAGATATGACCACTTTTCTATCACTCCAATCAATGTTGGATAATGATAAGTTTGTGGGACCCAACTTTGGTAGCTGGTATTGAAAGTTAAAAATTATTCGGGAGTATGAACAGATTCTATATGTATTAACAAATCCTACACCTGAGGAACCAGTTGCTAATGCACGTGGAACAGTCAGAGATACTTATAAAAAATGGCTCAGTGATCGAACCATGGTGCGCTGCATTATGCTGGCTACTATGAGCGACGAGTTCAGTCGCAGATTTAATATGGCTCAGCTAAAAAACATGCTTCAAGTATTGGAGGATTTCTTTGATGCACCTGATGACGTGGAGAGGCACAAGACTAGTTGTGCCATCTTCAATGCTAGGATGCAGGACAGTGCCTCTATCACTGATCATATATTGTACATGATCGAGCTGATAGAGCGATTGAGCAAGCTTGACTTTTTCTTGTATAAATAGCTTGGACAGGATGCAATACTGAACTCATTGCCTATCTTTTCTCCCATTCTTTACTCATTTTAGAATGATAAAGCCTGAAGTAGACTACCATGGGTTACTGGGGTTGCTTCAAAACTTTGAGAAGGATCACCAGCTCCATAAGGAGTCGGTGAACATAGTGGGAGGTTCGTCTTCTAGTTCTCGATCCTTTAGAAAAGAAAAGAAGAATAAGAAGAAGAATGCTAAGAAGGTGCAACTTCAGATTGGGACATTTGTGCAGGGCCAGATTAGGAAGATCAAGCCCAATAAGAATCTAACTGAATGCTTCTTTTGCAAGAAGTGGGGACACTGAAAGAGAAACTATCCTCAGTACATTACCTCTTTGGACCTGAACAGGTGGAGAAAAAAGCATGCAATTGCTGGGCAAGGTATTTATATGATAAATCCTTACAATTCTATATTTATGATATTACTAACTGGGTATTGGATACCGGTAGCCTTTACCATATTTATAATTCATTACAGAGATTACAGATCAGTAGGAGATTCGAGCAAGGTGAAAGGTTTCTAAATGTTGGAGATGAAAGACTAGTTCAAGTTTTAGCTTTAGAAATTCTGAATTTTGTATTTGAGTTCCATATCCTTGTTCTTAGTGATTGTCATTTCTATCTCAATTTCTTTTAGAATGTTATTTCTGTAGGCCTTTTGGCCAAAAATAATTATGAAATATCAATAAAAAATAAGTTTGTAATATCATTATGAATGGTGTTACTATTTTCTATGGACATTTGAACAATGATGTGTATATGCTATCACAATCTGTTAACATAGTCTATTCAACTGGTAAGCACCTAAGATTAGATAGTGTGTCAGATATCTATTTATGGCACTATATGCTAGGTCATATAAACAAGAATGGAATAAATAGATTGACTCAAGAGGAAATCCTCAAAGTTAGTGATAGTGAATACTTTCAACCTGTTAGTTCTGTCTTCTTGGTAAAATGATCAAGTCATCTTTTACTGGAAAAGGTGAAAAAGCCACTGAGCTCTTAGGTCTAGTACATATTGATGTATATGGACCAATGAGCATAAGTGTCAGAGATGGATATTTCTACTTCATTACTTTCATAAATGATCTATCAGATATGGATATGTCTATCTGATGAAACATAAGTCGAATTTATTTAAAATATTCAAACGATTCCAAAATGAAGTAGAAAAATAAACAAGGAAGAGCATCAAAACTCTTCGATCTGATTGAGGAGGAGAATATCTTTCTGGTGAGTTTCTCACATATCTAGGAGAGAATGAGATTCTCTCTTAATGCACTCCTCCAGGAACACCATAGCATAATGGTGTATCTAAAAGAAGGAATCAGACTCTATTAGACATGGTTCGATCCATGATGGATTTTGTCAGCTTGTCGGTATCCTTCTTGGGATATGCACTCGAATTGGTTCGTTATCTATTAAATAGGATTCCAAGTAAGTTTGTAGTTAAAACTCCATATGAGATATGAACAGGATGTAAGCTAGCACTTGCACACCTAAGGATTTGGGAGTGTCCGACTTATATTAAATGATTAGTTACAGATAAACTTGGACCTAAGTCTGACAAGTGCATGTTTATAGGGCACCCAAAAGAGTTCAAAGGATACTATTTCTACCATGCTGATGAACAAAAGATGTTCGTCAGCCTTAAGGCAACCTTTTTGGAAAAGAAGTTCCTTGGTGAAGGAGTTGTTGCCTCTAAGGTTGAACTTGATAAAGTTCAGCAAGTAGAAAAATCGACACCTGTAGCTGAACCTAAGTCAGATTTGATTAAATCAGATTTGGAGCCTAGTGTACCTGCACCATTAAGAAGATCTGATAGAGTATCACATCATCTAGACAGATACTATGATTTCTTGATCCAGGATGGTGATCCCATCGAACTCGATGAGAATGATGAGGATCCGATCACTTATATGGAGACCGAATTTTGAGAAAAGGCTTGAGGCCATGAAATCTAAAATGGAGTCCATGAAGGTCAAAGATGTGTGGACATTGGTTAACCCATCTGAAGGGGTTAAAATCATTGGGTGTAAATGGGTCTTCAAAAGAAAAAAGGGCACAGACAAAAAGGTGGAGACCTATAAAGCTCATCTCGTTGCCAAAGGATATCATCAACGTTATGGTATTGACTATGATGAGACATTCTCTCTTGTGGTAATGCTCAAATCCATTCAAATAATGCTTGTGATAGCTGTCCATCTGGACTATGAGATCTGACAGATGGATGTGAAGATAACTTTTCTAAATGAAGAGCTGACTGAAGAGGTGTATATGATACAACCTGAGGGGTTCACATCCATAGATGAGTCCAAGGTGTGCAAGCTTCATAGATTCATTTATGGATTGAAGCAGGCATCTCGGAGTTGGAACATGTATTTTGATAAGATGATCAAAACGTATGGCTTCATTAAGAATGGAGAAGAGTCCTGCATTTACAAATGGGCAAATGGATTAGTAGTGGTGTTTCTTGTCTTGTACGTGGATAACATTTTTTTAATCAAAAATGACATCCCCGCACTGTAGGAAATAAAAATCTGGTTGTCATCATAGTTTTTCATGAAGGACTTGGGTGAAGCATCCTACATCCTAGGGATGAAGATCTATAGGGATAGATCTAAAAGGATGCTTGGGTTATCCTAGTCCACGTACATAGATACTATACTGAAGAGGTTCAGCATGGAGAATTTCAAAAAGGACTATCTCTCGATAGGCTATGAAATTTCTCTCTCTAAGAAGGATTGTTCGATAACTCCTGAAGAGAGAGAGCGTATGAGTAGAGTCTCATATGCTTCGGTAGTGGGATCTATCATGTATACCATAACATGTACTAGACCAAACATGGCATACTCACTAGGAGTAATGAGTAGATACCAGTCTGACCCTAGAGAAAACCACTGAAAAGTAGTTAAAACCATCCTTAAGTATTTGAAAAATACTAAGGACCAATGGTTGGTTTATGGTGAGTCAGATCTAAAACTTATGGAATTTATAAACTCCAACTTTTAATCTAACCATGATAATAGCAGAAGCATGTCGGGATATATCTTTACTCTAAATGGTAGAGCTACCTATTGGAAGAGTTCCAAGCAGTATACTTTGGTAGACTCTATTTGCGAAGCAAAGTACATCACAGCATAAGATGCCACAAAGAAAGCTGTATGGTTGAGAAAGTTTATCACCGAACTTGGAGTAGAACCCTTTCTAGATGGTCTGATCCTACTTTACTAGGACAGCATTGGTGCCATAGCTCGGACGAAGGAACCAAAGGCTCACCAACGAACGAAGCACATCTTGCACCACTTCCACCTGATCCGGGAGATCATGGATCAAGGTGACATCAACCTTTAGAAGATCGATAGAAAGAAGAACCTGATCGATCCCTTCACTAAAGCTCTGGTGATAAAGAAGTTCGACAACCATAAGTTGAAGATGGGTGTTAGACACTATGCCAAGTGGCTTTAGGATAAGTGGGAGTTATTGGAAAATGTATCCTAAAGCCAATCATCAGCCTATTGATGGTTGAGCTACATTATATCTATAATTGATTCATTAATAAATAAAATATATTTTTGATATTTTTTATTATAAAGTATTCATCTTCTAACGAACTCTATTATTATGATGAAGTCCTTGGAACTATTTAGTTTCGATAAAGCAAGAATTTATCAATTAGTTCTTAAATCTGTTCACGACCAAATAATAGATTGTTAATTAGGATGACAGCATCCATCGAGCATAGATTGTTGTATGCCATATAGGTTAGTTGTTCTCCTAACCAAGGAGTGTGAAGACACTGGTATGGCATACAGGTGAGATATATGGATACATCATCATGGAACGTGATCAACTTCAGAGCATTCTGTTATTGAGAATGTCTCTGATGGGATATAGGTATAAGTGTCCTTTAGACCTAAGATCACCTCAGTGACTTGCAAGCAACTCACTGTGCTTTGGTATCAAAATAACTGAATTTCTAATTCAGTAATGAAAGTCTTCTAGGCACAGTAAAGTACTTGTGAAGTCAGAGTGTGATCAAGATGGAATTGACTACTCCAAGAGTTGGAGAAAAATGTTTCACTATATTTCAATATAGCAAAACCTTGGCTAGGATAATCCATCAAATGGATTTGATATTTCAAAATACAATGTGGATAACCTTATCAGAGTTGACAGTTGAACTTTGAGGTATCCTACAAGCATTTTGATTAAGGGAATGAATTATATGGAAACTATATCCACATGGGTTCTAAGGATGTTGTTCTACGCATTCGACCTATTCGACCATTGGGTACCATTGCTAGATGGTTATTTTGATTGGTACAAAAATTTATTCTTATGCTACCAACTTAGGTTTGAATCTAAGGTCACACACATTAGAGCTCATGATCTGATCGGATGGTTGATCAATGATTAAGAATCATTCAAGGATTAAATGATCAATACGATTGGTGTTTAACCTAGTGTAAGTATTGTAGGAGGATCAATTAGCAATTAGATTGCTAATTAAGTTAATTTGATTAAGCCAAAAGATTGAGATTAATTCTAATTAAATATGATTTAATTAGATTTAGTTTGGACTTGATTGGATCAAGTCTAATTGATTTATTGGATAAGCCAATTGCAAGGAAGAACTAGTCCTAGTTCAACTAGGACTTGGGTCAACTCAATTTTCTAATTTGATTAGAAAATTAAATTAAAATTTAATTTAACTTAATTTAATTTAATTTAATTAAGTTCTTAATTAGGTTAGGTTCTAATTTAATTGGGTTGATTTACTTCTGACTTAATTTAGTTTAAGAAACCATATATGACGAAGTCAAAATAGAAATTCTAGTGTGACTAGGATTCCCTATCCTTGCAGCACTTTAGTCCCAGTGCCCACCCTTCACGCCTCCTTTGATTTTGCATGAATTCTCCATGCTCAAGAGAAGCCCACCACATCCCAAAGTCCTCCCCTTTCTTTTTTACATGGTAAATTAAGTGTGGACCAAGTCAAAGTAGGAATTGGTTTTGATTTCAAATTCTATGAGATAGAATTTTAGGAAACCAAAACTCTTCCTATAGTGCACCGATTCCATTCAGATTTTTTTTTATAATTTTTATGGATTTTAGAAGGGTTTCTATATGACAAAACTTGGTGGTCCATAGTAGAAAAGGAGGGGACGACCAAGAGTTGGGCGCCCTAAATCATGCCTTAATTGGACCTTCCTTATTAGATATTTGACCTAGAGAAGGAATGGTCCATATCTCTCTATTTAAAATGAATTTTAGGCTAATTTTTTCATGGATTCTAGATATTTGAGAGTGATCTTAGGCATGGGAAAATTATAGAAAAATTTATCTAGGGTATGGGAATTTTAAAGATACTAATCAAGGTGTCTAGGTGAGAGAATAAAGAAGAAGAAGAGGGTCTTCTTCTAAGGTTTTATTCTACACCTCTTCCTCCATTATTTGCTAGCTTTTGAGAGGAGTCTCAGCATCACATATCATCTTCCTCAACTTTTGAAAATTGGAGAGTCCAAGTTTCAAATAAGGAAGATCCAAATCAATCGTCAAAGAAGAATCAGCGTAGTTCTAGCAAACTGTGCTGATTTTTGGATACCGAATTTTTGAACAGTGTTTGTGGGCTTGTGTGGACATCTCTTAGAGGCTGAATGTGCGTGTAGCTTGCAACATCATCCTCAAGCTAGGATTAGCAAGTTAAAATGTCTAATTTGCACAGATAACAAAGATCTGATCTTCTGTTACTTATATGATTCTGATCTAGTGTAGATCTATGTTGATATGATCAACACTTCTTCTTTCTTTATGTTTTTAATTTTTAATTTAATGTCATGTAATAATCATATAATAGGATCTTAGATCTAGGGATTTTTTATTTTTTTTAAATAAATATTAATTTATTTAAGTCTTTCACTGCTTCATCTTGAAAAAATTTCAAAATCTAGCCTTGAAACCCTAGATCTGGTTCCTTCATTTGCTCCCACTGACTTCACCAAGTCAAGTTCTTCCATCGACTTCTCAAGTCTTTGACAAAGATTAAGATCAATATCAGTCCATGGGCACCTAGATCAGTCTCACTGAATAAAATTAGACTCACTGATTTTCTATGTGACATGGGTTAGCACAAATCAAAAAGCAACCTAATCAAGACCTGATTAATCACATTGGCCAAGTAAGTGAGATCGGTGGGAGGGTCTGCCAAGACTTATCTTAGGCACCATCAAAAATGGCTAGATAAGCAGGCTACCAATTAAAAATTACTGATCTAGGATGCCAGACTTACCTTAGACACCAATCAATTTATCAGTTTTGATTTGGTATGCTTAAAGACTCGGACTCGACTACCGAACCATGATCAATATTCATTTGTTAGATGTATGGACTTTGATCGACTACAACTATTGAAGTGATTTAAAGAAATGACCTAATCCTAATTAACTATTAATTAGGTTTGATCAATTTCTTAACTTAGTCCATATTTAATCAAACCCTAGGTCTAACCCATTTGAGGACCTGATCAAAGCTAACCTATTATCCTTTAACCCATGTTTTATGAAATTATCTTAGGATCTTTAAATCATAAATCTAGATCCTAAACAATCATTTAATTCTTAAAAAAGTTTAAAGCTTATGGGTTTGGTTTTATGGAACCTTAGAACTAATTTCTGATTTGATCATTTGAAACATTTTCAAATTATAAGCAATTTACATTGAATCATATTCAATATATGGTTTTAGATCTAACTTATTTTAATATTTTGATCATGTCCTAGGATTTTAAATCTAGGATTTTGTAGAAAGTATGTTCTTAATTTAAATTCTACAAAACAAATATATCACATACATTCTAGATTCAAAACAAAAATTATATATCCATATATGTAACAATAGGATCTAGATCTAAACATAAAATATATCATATGGATCAGATCATAAATTATTTAAAATTAAATTTAAAATCTAAAAATAAATCACCAATCACTTTATATCTCATCTAACATATTTATGATTTTGGTTATTCAGGTCAGCACATACTAGGACAATCTCTCTACTATAAGGGGTAAATCTTACAGCAGGACAATCTTATAATTAGTATGTCTGATCCGATATTATTTAAATCTAATCTAAATAATCCAAAATAGATCTAACATCTATTTAATTTTAGATTTAAAATTAAAAAAATAAATCATAAAATTATTTAGATCATATCTAACTTATTCACGATTCAAGAATAGATCAGCACATACTAGGACAACCTCTCCACTATAAGAGATAAATTTTACAGCAAGACTACCTTATAGCAGTATGTGTAATCTTTAAAGTTTTATTTTTTAGATTTAATTTAATATAAATATGATTATATTATAAATGAACATAGATGCTCTGATATCACTGATGGAAAATATGCAGGGTTTCATGCTTGAATTTTAAAATATTTTTGAAATAAATCATAGTGGAAGATGTAGATTAAATTATTTAATCTATAAAAGTATGTAATCTAATTACAAAATCCTACATCTAGGATCTATAACATGTCATAATGCATGTATAATTTATAAATAAATATTTTGGTATTGATCATATCAATATCCTCGATCTCGAATAGCTCTAGATCTAGACCCTAGATCGCATTTAGGTGAGAGAAGAGATCAAATCTCTTACCTTCGCATCAATCAAGAAGTCCGCCATTGATTTTTGTTATTTCATTTGGAGCCGCACACACGTTCAGCCGCTATAGATAATCCACACGAGGCTACAACACAAATCGAAGGTTTGTCGAATAAAGATCCGCTCGAAGTGCTAGCTTCTTGCGGATCCCTCCTGATGGTTAATCTAAAAAATATTCATAGGATCTCTTGGACACTCCAAGAGATAAAGAATAAGAGAAGAAATAAGAAAGAAATCCAACCTTTGGATCTTTCAAAAATTAAAAATAAAACATATTAGAAAAGGTCCTAAGAGAAGACAAATCTTCTCTTTCAGGACATCAATGATTGATATCTTAAAAACATCTTTATGCTAGGACAAGGAGAGACCTTCTCCCTTAGACTTTTTTCATGTTTTCAGATCTTACACTCTCTAATTTTTTTCATAGAAAAATCTCATAAAAATATGGAGAAGAAGGGTTCTCAAAGAAATCCTAAGAGAAGACTTTCTTCTCTTCTTCTTCACAATAGGATATGATCAGATCATGTCCAAATATGATCATTCTATCCCAACACCTTGGAGCACAGATCCCCATGCCCTCTTCCTCTCTCTCTCTCTCTTAGATTTTTATTATATAAAAATCAAAAAGAATAGGAAGAAAATAAATATTGAAAGAAATAATATATAAGAAGACATTCTTCTTACCTTTGCCTTCATCAAGACATGAAACTTTCATGTCTTAATGAAGACTTTTTCTCTAAGAATGTAGGCACCCCAAAACCACAATGCCCCCTCTATTCTTTTCTCTATTTTACCATGGAAAATTTGGCATTTCTCACATCCTCTCTCAACTAAATGGGGCGCCAACCAAAATAAACCTTTGACTAGGTCAAAAGACCAAGTCAAAAAGGAAACTAGGGAAGAGTTTGGGGGGCATCCAACTCTTGGATATCTCCCCACAATTTTTATGCATGAGATTCGTCAAACCATCGCCCAAAGAGAGAGGAAAAAGGGTGACAAAATAATAAGTGGGCGTGGGTTAATTTCCAAAGAGAGAAGAGAAGAGTTTTATCAAATAAAAACTTTTATTTAGTTTGACTCATTCAAACTAACTTCCAAATAAGACCAAGTCAAATTTAATTCTAAGAAAACTCTAGATAATAGGGGGTGTGGAGATCTTTCTTAGGCATGAAAAACATTACACAAAGATCTGGAAATAAATTAGTGGATGAGAAACATCATAATGGCACAAAGGAAGAAACAAGAAATTCTAGTTCAACTAGGATTCTCATATATTAATGAGGTCAAATTAATTTTTAACCCAATTAAAATATGATTAGTGCAAGCCTAACTATGGGTGATCCTAGTCCAACTAGAAAGTTAATTAATTTAGGTTTAAATCATATTTAAATCTGATTTAAATCCTAATTGAATTAGAAATTAGGTGCACTCAAATCCTACTCCAACTAGAAATTATTTTTTTCTTGCAATTGACTTGTCCAATAAATCAATTAAACTTAATCTAATTAAGTTCAAACTAATTCTAATTGAATCTAATTCAATTAGAGTTGATCTCAGCCCAATTGCTCAGTCAGATTAAGCCAATTAGCAATTCAATTGCTAATCGATCCTCTTGCAACACTTGCATTAGGTCAAACATCAATCACATTGATTATTTGATCTTAGTGTTAGATGTTTGTCCTAGAAGCCAGATTGGCTAAACACTTGTAATACACTTTTAAGGATAATTTTTTTAATTTTGACTATAAATTAATAAAAGAATTATTTTCTATCATAGTGTGTGTTGGGGATAAATCCCGCTCCTACCGAAGTCTAGTTCGATGCTCAGACTAATGCAATCGGTAGCCATGGAAGAGCTTCAATGGATGAGTCTTAGTCGAACTGCTTCAGTCGATCGAAATTCTCAGTGGCCGAGCTCCTGTCGAACTCCTTCAGCTGGCCTGGTCATTATCGAACTTCTTCAGCCTACCGAACTCCTCAGTGGTCGAACTTCAATTGGACTTCTGCGAGAGCCAAACTCCTCAGTACTCCTTCAGTCGGACTCTCATGAGAGCCAAACTCCCTCTGTGCCCCTCCAACTAGATGCCTACGGGAGCCAAACTCCTTTCGAGCTTCTTCTTCGGTCCAACTCTTCCAGGAGCTGAACTCCTCTCGGACTTCTCGCTCAGTCGGATTCCCCCAACAGATTGCTCCTAGATAATCTCATAAGACGCATCCCCTTTAGGACTCCAAACTCCTCTGAAATCGATATATGTCGAAGTCCACCAACCAATGCCCGCTTTCTCAGAGCTACGATCATTAAATCTCGACAAACGGTCGCCATCAGTCTACTGTAGGCGACAGCGACCCGCTACCAGGCGGCGATGGCTGTCACCATCAATCTATTGCAGATGATGCTACAGATAGTGCCTTCCTCCATGATTGACCCCGCCAGACCTCGAGCGGCCCGCTATCAGGCAGCTGCAGCTATCACCATCAACCCACCACAAGCTCCGCCTATAAAAAGGGACCCTCCAGATATGCTTACTCTAAGCTCTAAGCTCTCATCTCCTCCTCTAAACTCTATTGAACTCGTTCCTGAGCACTCCATTTTTGTTGGTCAGAAGAGCTGACTTGATCGTCGGAGGGTCCTACCGGAGCCACCACTACCGACTCCAGACGGGACTTTATTTTGTAGGTCACCAACGGTGACCTCGTCCTCCTCTGCTCTAGCTCGATCTGGCATCAACCAGATTCCACACCAACAGATTGGTGCTAGAGGAAGAGCTGTCTCTATTCTTGAGGCCCCCTTATTCTTAAAGGAGTACTCAGCGATGATTTCTCTCTTTCCTCTCCGAAGATCTCTCTTCTTCCTCTCTAGAGTTCTTTCTTAAGAAAGAATGCCTCTCAGGATAGCTTTGACTCGATGATCGACGGCCTCCATGCTAGGTCCATCTGCTTCCACTTCAGCCCTGACAACCTAGGTTCCACTTGAAGCCATGGTAGATGTGGAGCAATTCAACCTATTGGTCCAACAGGTTTGTGGCCTTATCGAGATGATGCAGGCCATGCGGCAGCCTCTGATAGTGACTTTGCCAGCAAACCCACCATCAAGATGTCAAGAACCGACCTTAAGGAAGAGTATTTGGCTTAGCATACCAATCATCCTTAGGAAGAAGAAATAGAGAGCAGAAGTTCTCCCCCAGAAGGTTTCACAGGAGGGTGGAATGAAGTTCGACCGCGCTCACGACCTCCCCCAGCACAAGCGAGGCAAAACTCCCCCTCGAGTTCATCATCAAGAAAGCCCCAACAAAGGCACAGAAGGGCCGAATGGAGTTCAACCGCACGCATGACCTTCCCAGCACAAGCGAGGTCGAACTCCCCCTCGAGCTCATCATCAAGGAAGCCCCAACAAAGGGGCATGAAGTCCTCCCCTAGGGGGTCATGAAGTTCTCCCCTAGGGGGTTTCACAGGAGGGAGGAATGAAGTTCAGCCACGCTCACGACCTCCCCCAGCGCAAGCTAGGCCCGAACTCCTTCTCGAGCTCATCATCAAGGAAGCCCCGATGGAAGGGCATGAAGAAGTCCTCCCCCCAGAAGCTAGAACCACTAATGAGGGAGGAATGACAAGATGATCGGCCGCCACCTGGCATCATTGACGCTACCTCCAGGGGTTTGGTACTTCGGTGGGCTATCATCTTTCAGCATCAAAATCAAGAGAAGCTTGCTCCAAATTGAGAAGGCCAGCATGAGATAGAGGAGGTCGTCTGGCCCGGGACTTACCGCCTGAGGGAACTTGGAGGAACAATGCCCCCACGACCCTGAAGCATAGAAAATCTGGGGATGTGCTGCCAGTAACTTTCCTTCGATAAAATTCTTCCATTTTAATAATATTATTTTTGGATGCAAAAACTTTGTGATGATAGAGAAGAAGCAGTCAATAGTGATCGTGTTAGGAACAGGAAGAGAACCTCGTCCTAACATAAGCAAGTCGAAGTCTTTCAGTTTTGGCTGCAAGAGATAAGATCTCCCTCGAGTGCCCGTGATAACCTCGACTGCAGGAGATAAGATCTCCCCCGAGCCAACCTCGACTGTAGAAGATAAGATCTCCCCCCGAGGCAACCTCAGCCGTAGGAGATAAGATTTCCCGAGTGACTGGGCCAATCTCGGTTGTAGGAGATAATCTCCTTCGAGCCATATTAACCTCGATCGTAGGAGATAAGATCTCCCCCGAGGCAACCTTGATCGCAAGAGATAAGATCTCCCCTCGAGTGACTGGGCCAACCTCGGCTGTAGGAGATAAGATCTCCTCCGAGCACCTGTATCAACCTCGACCGTAGGAGATAAGATCTCCCCCGAGGCTACCTCGATTGCAGGAGATAAGATTTCTTCCGAGGCAACCTCGACCGCAGGAGATAAGATCTCCCCCGAGCGATCGGGCCAACTTTGGCTGCAGGAGATAAGATCTCCCAAGCGATCGGGCCAACCTTGATTGCAGGAGATAAGATCTCCCCGAGTGCCAGTATTAACCTCGACAGTAGGAGATAAGATCTCACCGAGCGCCCATGTTAATATCGACATAGGAGATGAGATCTCCTCGAGGCAACCTCGATCGTAGGAGATAAGATCTCCCCCAAGCGATCGGGCCAACCTCGGCTGTAGGAGATAAGATCTCTCTCAAGCATCCATATTAACCTCGACTACAGGAGATAAGATCTCCCCTGAGGTAGCCTCGATCGTAGGAGATAAGATCTCCTCTGAACATCCATATCAACCTCGACCGTAGGAGATAAGATCTCTCCAAGTCAACCTTGACTGTAGGAGATAAGATCTCCTCCGAGGCAACCTTGGCCATAGGAGATAAGATCTCCTCCGAGTGATCGGGCCAATCTCGATTATGGGAGATAAGATCTCCCCCGAGCGCCCGTATCAACCTCGATCATAGGAGATCAGATCTCCCCGAGTGATCAGGGCAACCTCGATTGTAGGAGATAAAGATCTTTTTCGAGTGCCCATATTTAGTCTCAACTATAGGAAATAAGATCTCCCTCGAGCGCCTGTGTTAACCTCGACCGTAGGAGATGAGATCTCTCTCGAGGCAACCTCGATCGTAGAAGATAAGATCTCCCCAAGCGATCAGGCCAACCTCGATTGCAAGAGATAAGATCTCCCCTGAGTGCCCGTATTAATCTCGACTGCAGGAGATAAGATCTCCCTCGAGGCAGCCTCGACCGTAGGAGATAAGATCTCTCCAAACGTCCGTATCAACCTCGGCCATAGGAGATAAGATTATCCTCGAGCCAACCTCGATTGCAGGAGATAAGATATCTCCCGAGACAACCTCGACCGTAGGAGATAAGATATCTCCCGAGCGATCGAGCCAACCTCGATTGCGGGAGATAAGACCTCCCCGAGCGCCATATCAACCTCGACGTAGGAGATAAGATCTCCCCGAGCGACTGGGCCAACCTCGACTGCAGGAGATAAGATCTCCCCAAGTGCCCATATTAACCTCAATTGCAGGAGATAAGATCTCCTCTGAGGCAGCCTCGGCTGTAGGAGATAAGATCTCCCCCGAGCACCCATGTTAACCTTGGCTGCAGAGATAAGATCTTCTCCAAGGCAATCTCGATCATAGGAGATAAGATCTCCTCTGAGCCAACCTTGACTGCAAGAGATAAGATCTCCCCCGAGAAAACGTCGATCGTAGGAGATAAGATCTCCCTCGAGCGATCGGGCCAACCTTGATTGTAGGAGATAAGATCTCTCCAGAGCGCCCGTATCAACCTTGGCTGCAGGAGATAAGATCTCCTCAGAGCACCCATATCAACCTTGGCTATAGGAGATAATATATCCCTAGAGCATTCGTATTAACCTCGACTGCAGGAGATAAGATCTCCCGCGAGGCAACCTTGGTCGGAGGAGATAAGATCTCCCCTGAGCGACCAGACCAACCTCGGTTGTAGGAGATAAGATCTCTTCCGAGTGTCTGTATCAACCTTTGACCGTAGGAGATAAAGATCTCCTCCGAGCGATTGGGCCAACCTCGGCTATAGGAGATAAGATCTCCCTCGAGCGCCGGGCCAACCTTGGCTGTAGGAGATAAGATTTCCCTCGAGCGTCCGTATCAACCTCGACCATAGGAGATAGATCTTTTCTGAGCGATCGATTCAACCTCGACTGTAGGAGATACAATCTCTCTCGAGTGCCCATATCAACCTCAAGTGTAGGAGATAAGATCTCCTCCGAGCGATCGGGCGAACCTCGGTTGCAGGAGATAAGATCTCCCTGAGCACCCATATTAACCTTGACTGCAGGAGATAAGATCTCCCCGAGCACCCATGTTAAGCTTGACCGTAAGAGATGAGATCTCCCCTAAGGCAACCTCGACCATAGGAGATAAGATTCCTCGAGCGACCGGCCAACCTCAGTTGTAGGAGATAAGATCTCCTCCGAGTGTCCGTATTAACCTCAGCTGTAGGAGATAAGATCTCCTCCGAGGCAGCCTTGATCGTAGGAGATAAGATCTCCTCGAATGCCATATCAACTTGGCCGTAGGAGATAAGATATCCCCCGAGCCAACCTCAACTGTAGGAGATAAGATCTCCCCAAGGCAACCTCAGCCGTAGGAGATAAAATCTCCTTCGAGCGCCCGTATCAACCTCGACTGCGGGAGATAAGATCTCCCTCGAGCGTCCGTATCAACCTCAGCTGTAGGAGATAAGATCTCTCTCGAGTGACCGGGCCAACCTTGGTTGCAGGAGATAAGATCTCCCCCAAGCGCCCATATTAATCTCGACTATAGGAGATAAGATCTCCCCCAAGCACCCGTGTTATCCTCGACCGTAGGAGATGAGATCTCCCCCAAAGCAACCTTAGTCAGAGATAAGATCTCTTCCAAGCGATCGAGACAACCTCGACTAAAGATAAGATCTCTCTCGAGCAACTGTGACAATCTCGACTAGAGATAAGATCTCTTCCGAGCGATCGAGTCAACCTCGGCTAGAGATAAGATCTCTTCTGAGTGACCGAGTCAACCTCGACTGTAGGAGATAAGATCTTCCCTGAGCTTCAACCTTAGCTGCAGGAGATAAGATCTCCTCCGAGTCAACCTCGACTATAGGAGAGGAGATCTCCCCTGAGTCAGAGACAAGATCGCTCTTGAGGAGCTCAACCTCCGACCTCGACCATAGGAGATGAGATCTACTTCAACCACGGCTGGAGATGAGATCTTCCTCGGGCTTTAACTTCAACATCAACTTTGGCTGGAGATGAGATCTCCCCCCAGCTTCAACCTGAACCAGCACGGAAGAGGACTTCGGCAGTCATCTTTTCTGCATTCCCTTCCTTCGAGTTTCAAACTCGAAAGTGGGGGGGACTATTGTTGGGGATAAATTCTGCTCCTACCGAAGTTCAGTTCGATGCTCAGTCTAATGCAACCGGTAGCCATGGAAGAGCTTCAACGGACGAGTCTTAGCCGAATTCCTTCAGTCTATCGAACTCTTCAGCAGTCGAGCTCCTATCAAACTCCTTTAGCTGGCCAAACTCCTTAGCGATCGAGCTCCTGTCGAACTCCTTCAATCGGCCTGGTCTTTGTCAAACTTCTTTAGCTTGCCAAACTCCTCAGCGGTCGAACTCTAGTTGGACTTTCATAAGAGCCGAACTCCACCATACTCCTTCAGTCGGACTCCCACGAGAGCCAAACTCCCTCCATGCCCCTCCAGTCGGACGCCTACAGGAGACGAATCCCTTCCGAGCTTCCCCTTCGATCGAACTCCTCCAGAAGCCAAACTTTTTCTGGACTTCTCCCTCAGTTGGATTCCTCCAATAGATTGCTTTCGGATAATCCCACCAGACGTATCCCCTTCAGAAGTTCAAACTCCTCTAAAATCGATATATGCTGAAGTCCACCAACCAATGCTCGTTTTCTCAGAGCTATGGCCATTAAATCTCGACGAACGATTGTCATCAGTCCGCTGTAGGTGATAGCGACCCGCTACCAGGCGACGATGGCTGTCACCATCAATCTATTATAGACGGTGCTACAGACGGTGCCTCCCTCCATGACTGACCCCGTCAGACCTTGAGTGGCCCACTATCAAGCAGCTGCAACTGTCACCATCAACCCACCACAAGCTCCGCCTATAAAAAGGGACCCTCCAGATATGCTTACTCTAAGCTCTAAGCTCTTCTCTCCTCCTCTAAATTCTGTCGAACTCATTCCTGAGCACTCCATTTTTGTTGGCCAAAAGAGCTGACTTGATCGTCGGAGGGTTCTGCCAGAGCCACCACCACCGACTTTGGATGAAACTTTATTTTGCAAGTCACCGACGGTGACCTCGTCGTCCTCCACTCTAGCTCGATCCAGCATCAATCAGATTTTGCACCAACAGTGTGTATTTAAAGTGTCTGTGATACATTCTTTAAGTTAATGGTAATGATAATTCATATTTTTAATAGTTTAAAATTTAAGACATGAATTCTCATAATTAACTCATAAACTGCTCTCGATCGTAGGATCATCATGAGGATGGTGATTAATTTGGAAGGTTGGTGTATGATCACTTTCTTAGGATAGATGTATCTTGAGTCTATGGTGTGGAGACACCAGAGGAAGAGTACAGATACTCGTTAGAGAATGAAGGCACTGAGCATGACCACCTTGAGCAGTCATAAGAAAGTCTATCTTCTCATCGATGACTGGCTCGATGCTGCAGTAGCGTGTCTGATTCTTTGACCTGAGGTACATCGATAGTTTACCTTGAGGGTGTTATAGTTTGATATACCATAACTCAATCTCCTAGTCATTCGGAATTCTGAGGTATATGTTGGCTATAGCATGTTTATTATAGGAATTGGATTGTACCAATAGAGGATCTATCTACCTCGGTAGATGAGAAGTAGCCCTATGATAATCATTAGATTGAGTCCTTAAGCCCATGGCCATGGTAGAGTGAAGATGATAGAAAGAGTTTCTATTAGGATTTTACATCAAACTTGAATCAAATGATTAATTTATATGATGGATGTTGGGTTTGACGAGTTCACCTTAACCCTAATCCTATCGGGGCTCAAGATAGAAGAACCCAATCATACGGGTAGCAGCACCGAGAGATTTGCTTTTGATTCTGATGGATTGCTACTACATACTGCTAGGTGTCATTGATGGATTTTGGGAGCAATTAGAATGATCTTGATGATCCATCATTCTAATTGCATGAATCAAAAAAGTTCTGATCCATCAAAAGATATTTCGATGATATCGATGATAGAGATTGCAACATGTCTCATTACCATACAGAACTAAGCCTAACTAGATTACACAAATAAGAATTTGGGTCTGGATGTCATCAATTGAGCTAATCCAGTTCGATTGATTTGCATTAGATCCAATCAGGTTCAAGGTAGTCGTGCTAGCACACGATTGAGCCTGGCTTTCTCCTTCTATAATCTTTCTAATTCATTGCAATCGAGTCAAATTTGATTTGAGTCATTTTTGTATCTTGAATGGGTTTATTTTTTTTTGATTGGAATAAGTTCAGATTAGATTAACTGTAGAAATTAAATCCATTCCTAGTGCAATTGGACTAGTGTCAAAAATTGACCCAATTGAGAGAATTGGGGTTCACCTGATCAGATGCTTCTAAAAAATTCTTATAAATCTTTTTGATCTAAATTTTAGATATGTGATGGGGCTTAAGATGTGCTATGGGTGTGACAAATTTTGTGATTTATGGTGGTGGTTTGACTAGGTTTTGATAGAGTTTGATTTGGATCAAACTCTTAAGGGAAGAGTCCAAGGCGCAATGGACTCTTCCTTATATACTCATGTCATCCCATTTTTGCTGGATTTTTGGCATCAAAACTTGATAGAGATCTGGTGTTTGATGTGGAGATTAATTTTAGAAGTCCTAAAAGATCAAATTAGATGGTTATTTAATCAAATGGGGCTCATATATGGTACAGTATTTTTTATAAGAACCCTTGCACCAAAGGGTCTTTAAGGTGTGATCTCCTATCCATGCCCAAGTGCTGCCCCATTCATCTTCCACACCCTCATATTCTCTCTCTCCCTATCTTCTACACATCTAAAAAGTTAGGCATAAATCTGAGTTGAGGGTTCAAGGTTTTTGGCACAAGATTCAAGATCTATGCGATGGTGTTTGTGAGACGGATGGGCTGCCTTCAGAAATAGTTTTGAAGAATCTACAGATCAGATTTAGATTTGATATTTAGAGAAGAGATTTGCAAGTAGAAGGCATTTAGATCCTACCTGAGTGGATACTAGTAGAGGCCAAGCACGTGCATGGCTCATTCCAGAACCTCAGGAACCAATAGGATCATCGCAGGGTAATCAGATTACCCAATAAGATACTTAAAATTAAATCTAATTTAATTTAAATTTTAATTTTTAATATTAGATCAATATGATTAGATCTAAGAACTCTTATATCTGATTAGATTATAGAAATTTTTGTAGAAAAATCTACCTCAAATCTAATCAGATCTAGATGATCCTGCGGCAGAAAATTCGATTTTTTCTTTAACTGATATCAGAGCTAGGTTAGCAATTTTTTAGATCTATTTTAGATCTAATTTAATTTTTATTTATGATCTGATATTAAAGAATTTTATATATCACATCAGATGTAATTAGATCTAAAATTAAAAAATTAAAAATTATATGATTTATATCTATAATGTATGAGATGCATGACTAGACTAGGAATAGAATAGTTCTATGTGTAGTCTAGTATAATCATGTTGTTAATTTGATTAAATATAATTTTAAATCTATTTTATTTTTATTTTTTGATGTTATAATTATTATAATCAGATCTAAAAAATAAAAAATATAGTTTTAAATTTTTAATTTATTCATATTAGATATGAAAGATGCATGCTTAGACTAGTTATAAATAGTTCTATAAAATATCTAGAATAGTTTTATTTTTAATGTGATCAAATTTAAAATTTTATTTTTTAAATTTAATACATGATATTTTAGATCTGAAAGCATGCATGGTTTATTGAGTTATGATACATGAGATGTATGCAAGACATGTATAGGTTAGATCTTTTGTATATGTGATATATGATTTAGATCTAACTAGTTTTATTTTAAAAAATATATTTCTAATTAAGGCATTCTCCTGAGCCATCCGATCATAGAATAAAGTAGAGTTTAAAGGCCCTCTCCTATGATTCGATGGGATGTTCTTATGATGTGTAGTGGTGCTCTGCATTCATCTTTAATCAAAAATCAAAACTTATTTTCTGCAAAATCCTAGATCATGAAATCCTAGAATTTTATTACATATTTTATTCATGAATCCAAAATTTAATTAAAAATTAACATTATAAAATTAATTAGATCTAAAAATTATAAATTTTTAGATCTAAGACATCTTCATAAAATTGAGTTCTAACTTGGGTAGCTCAATTAGGTCTAATGGTTGATCAAATCGAATCAAGAGTTGGTTAGGTGGGATCAAAGAAAGCTTAGAATTGACCAACCTAATAGGATTAAGTTTGAGTCAAGATTGGATCACATTGAGATGTGACTCGATCAAGTCAAGATCTAATTTAGCTCCGTGGTTCGAGCCAAGATTGTAGGCTAACCCGATTGATTTTGATTCAATGATTTAGTGTCTAAGATAAATCTGGTAGATATGATCGATTGATTTTTAATTAGGAGCTACTCGATCTGAATGTGTTCTTGTTGAGTTAATGGCATATCCCTTCCATTGGTCTCACTTACCTGGCCATTTGTGTCGATCTAGTTCTGATTTGAGGTGGCTAACAATTTGAGCCAACCCATGCCACTAGGTTAGTCATAATTGTTATGACTAAGTCAAGTCAAGTTTAAAGATTCCTAAATTAAATATCTCTAAAAAAATATTAAGTCTAAGGTCTTTCATTATTATAGATGTGCGGGTCCTTTCCGGGGTTGATTGTTCTCGACTAGATATAGTGGTTCAGTTACATCGGAAAGATGCAACCATGTCTATTAGGCATTGGATGCTATGGGTTGGAGGATGGGTTGGGCTCAATATTCTAGATACGATGAGAGATTGAATTAGAAATTCAATTCATGCAAATGGTGGGTTTGACTTAACTAATCAGTGGAGCAATATTCTAGGCACAATGAGCTTCATGAATTAGAGATCAGATTTGGATGTACCATGATTAGAGAATCACTAGATAAGAGTTATCCACTCATCAGTTGATCCATCATCAATAACTGTTAGGTGAGGTGGTGAGCCAGTTGGTGGGACTGCACCACCCACTAGAAATCAATAATCATGTAGATTTTTGCATCTCTATCAAGAGAGTGTAGATATCTAAGTAAATAATGAAAGCATCTCTGCTAAGGGAGTGTAGGAATCTGAGTAAATAATGGAAGCCTAATTTGTTTAAAAATAAAACTCTTAAACAAACTGGTTAAGTCTAATTACAAAATCTAACTAAAAACTTTGACTCTCTATAAAAAAATGTCTACATCCAACCCACTAGCTCGTATCCTGGACACCCATAGACTGATCCGATCCAACTACAAAGATTGGCTCCAGAACTTCAAAATAGTTTTGGGTTTTAAAAAGTTGACACTTGTGTTGGAACAGGATCCTCCCACTTTACCAGTATGTCCGTCTGCTGATCAGAGAGCGTCTCTGAAAAAATGAGCGGATGAAGATAACAAAGCTAAGTATTACATGTTGGGCTCAATGTCTGATAAGCTCCAGTGCCAACATGAAGACATTAAGACTAGCCACCAAATATTGGCTCACTTGCAAGTGTTGTTTGATGAATAGAGTTGCGCAGCTAAATATCATGTCACTAAGAGACTTTTTAAGGCTCAGATGCATGATGGGTAGTTGGTCCAAGATCATTATCTGATGATGATCAAGGACTTAGAAGAGCTTGAGAAGCTCGATGTCAAGTAAGATCAAGACCTACAGATTGATATAATTCTATAGTCTTTGACTAATGCATATGGATAGTTCATCATGAACTACCATATGTATAAACTTCAAAATATCTTGGTTGAACTTATGACTATGCTGATTACTGCTGAGCTCTCTATGAAAGGTTCAAAGGGCTCAGTGCTTGCTATAGAGTAGACTTCTTCAAAGAGAAAGTCTTTTAGAAAGAAGAAGAAGTTCATGAAAAAGCAAAAGATAGAAGGTGGGAAGAATGCAGAGCCAAAGAAGAAGGCTGCTGATAAGAAAAAATATTTTCATTACCATACAGATGGCCACTGAAAGTGAAACTGCCTTCTTTACCTGGCCAGCCTAAAGAACAAGGAGGCAAATCCTTCTAACGGTATGCTCATTATAGAATCTAATCTTATGATTTCTTCTACATCCAGTTGGGTGCTTGACTCTGGTTCTAGTGCTCACTTGTACACTTCTATGTAGAGTCTTTAGGATAGTAGAAGGCTGAGGGATGGTAAGATGATCCTATGCATCAGGAATGGAACAAGAGTTGCTGCTGTGATCATGGAAATCTATCCTCTTTGATTACTATCAGGATTAAATCTAATTCTTAAAGATTATTTTTATGTGCCTGCAACAAGTAGAAATTTAATTTTTATTTCATGTTTAGCACAAGAAGACTATGTAATTAGTTTTCTTAAGGACCATTATAATATTCTATGAAAAAAATAGAATTGCAAGTGGTTTTCTTATAAATGGTCTCTATCAGTTACATATTGATGTTTCTATTTTTAATATCGAGCAAAACGTGAGCCATAGGATCAAAGCAACCTAGGGATTGTCTAAATGATAGGTATCTTTGGCACCTTAGGCTAGGTTATATAGCTGAAGATGGGGTTAACAAATTAGAGAAATTCAGGCTATTTAGTTCATTGACTTATGAGTCATATCCGATTTGTGAATCATGTCTTTATAGCAAAATGATCAAACTTTTTTTTATGGAACATGGGAAAAGGGTCACAGACCTACTCGCCCTAGTACACATAGATGTGTGCAGTCCATTTAATGTGCCGATCAGGAGCAATTATATCTACTTCATCATCTTTATTGATGATCTGTCTCGGTATGGATATGTATATTTGATGCAACATAAGTCTGAAGCTTTTGAAAAATTCAAGAAATTTAGACTCAAAGTAGAAAAATAAACAAAAAAAATTATTAAGATTCTTCGATTAGATCGAAGAGGTGAATATCTTAGTCGGAAATTTTTAGACTATCTTAAGGATAATGGCATAGTCTCTCAATGGACTCCACTTGGAATACCTCAACTCAATGGAGTTTTAGAATGGAGAAATCAGACCCTATTAGATATGGTCTGATCCATGATGAGTTTCATGAATCTTTCTAAGTTTCTTTAGGGACATAGTCTTATGACTGCTATATATTTACTGAATAGGATTTCTTCTAAAATCGTTCCTACCACACCGTATAAGATATGGCATGATAAGAAACTAAGTCTGGGTCATTTCAGAATTTGGGATTATCTGGCCTATGTCAAGAGACAACAAGTGGTTAAATTAGAGTCTAGGTCCTTTAGAGCTCAATTTATTGGATATCCTAAAGAGTCATTAGGATATTATTTCTATCTTCCAAAAAATCATAATGTGATTGTGAGTCGATACGCCATCTTTCTTAAAAAATTATTTATTCTAGATGGTGGCATTAAAAGATAGATTAGACTCGAGGAGAAAGTCTTCGATAAGAAATAAGCTAAGAAACCTATGGAATCCAATCAGATCGAGCCAACCTAGACACTACCTCCTCCATCTCGTAGATCAAGTAGAATTTTTCATCATCCTGAAAGGTACTTAGGTACTATCTCAAAGGATGTAGAGGAAATGTTCCTCACAGAAAATGGGGTTCATGGTGATGATCCCAAAACCTATGATGAGGTGACATTAGATATCGACTCCGAGAAATGGTTAGAAGCAATGAAGTTAGAGATTGACTCAATGCGTTCGAACCAAGTCTGAACCTTGGTAGATCTATCTAAAGGCATAGTAACTATTAGGTGTAAATAGATCTTCAAGAGAAAGATAGGTGCTGATGAGAATGTAGAGACATTCAAAGCAAGGCTCATAGTGAAAGGATATAGTCAGCACGAAGGCATTGACTATTAGAATATTTTTTCATCAGTAGCCATGCTCAAATCCATCCACATATTGCTTGCTATTGTAGTCTATTTTGATTACAAAATATGGTAGATGGACGTGAAAATGGCATTCTTAAATGGATATCTTAAGAAAGATATCTATATGGAATAGCTGCTAGGTTTCACATTCAGTGATGATGATCATAAGGTATGCAAGCTGCAAAGATATATATGTGGACTTAAGCAAGCATCTCGGAGCTAAAATGCTCATTTCAATGATATAATTAAATCATTTGGATTCATCAAGAATGAGGAGGAGTCCTGTGTTTACAAAAAGATCAGTGGGAGCACTGTTGTCTTCCTTATACTATACGTGTATGACATCCTCCTAATTAAAAATGATATTTTCATGTTGACTACAATCAAAATATGGTCGTCTAAGGAGTTCTCTATAGAAGATCTAGGAGAGGCATCCTTTATTATAAAAATTAAGGTCTATAGGGATAGATTGAATAGGATGCTGGGTCTCTCATAGAAAATATACATAGAGAAGGTGTTGAAGAGGTTCAGCATGGAAAACTCCAACAGGGATTTAGTATCCTTTAGACATGGCATTCATCTCTCCAAGAAGATGTGCCCAGCACACTTGAGAAGATTGAACACATGAGCAAAATCCCTTATGCTTTGGCAATAGGAAGCCTCATGTATGCATGCTATGTACACAACCTGATATTACCCTTGCTATGAGTGTCACAAGTAGGTATTAGTTGAATTCAGGTGAAGAGCACTGGACTACTATGAAATGTATCCTTAAGTACTTGAGAAGGACTAAGGATATGTTTCTAGTTTTCACTAATGAAGAATTTCAGGTTCAGGGATATACAAACTCGATTTTTATATCTGACATTGATGATCAAAAGTTGACATCTGAAAGTCTGTTTATTTATAATGATGGAGCTGTTAGTTGGAAGAGTTTCAAGCAGACAGTGATAGCAAACTCCATCATGAAAGTAGAGTACATCACTGCATCGGAGGCTGCAAAGAAAGCATTTTGATACAAAAAGTTCACCACAGAGCTTAGAGTGATGCCATCAGATGCTGTCCCTCTATACTACGACAACAATGGTGCCAAAGTTCTTGCTAAGGAGCTGAGGTCTCACCAAAAATTCAAGCACATCGAGTGGCGATACCACCTCATCCACGATTACCTCGAGAAGGGATACGTCGAGGTCAAGAGAGTCAACACTATAAATAATGCAGCAGATCCGCTGACAAAGCCATTGAGCCAGCAAAAGATCAAAGCCCACCTTGAGAAGATGGGATTTAGATTTGTAGCCAATTGGCTTTAGGTCAAGTGGAAGTTTGTTAGATGTGTGTCCTAGAAGCTAGATTGGCTAAACACTTGTAATACACTTCTAAGAATAATTTTATAATTTTGACTATAAATTAATAAAAAAAAATTTTCTATCACAATGTATATTTAAAGTATCTATGATACATCCTTTAAGTTAATGATAATGATAATTCATATTTTCAAGAGTTAAAAATTTATAACATGAATTCTCATAATTAACTCATAAACTACCTCCGACTGTAGGATCATTACGAGAATGGTGATCGATTCAGAAGGTTGGTGTATGATCACTTTCTTAGGATAGATATATCTTGAGTCTATGGTTTGAAGACACCAGAGCGAGAGTATAGATACTCGTTAGAGAATGAGGGTATTGAGTGTGACCACCTTGAGCAGTCATAAGAAAGTCTATGTTTTCATCAATGACTGGCTCGATGCTGCAGTGGTGTCTATGGTTCTTTGACCTGAGGTGTATCGATAGTTCATCTTGAGGGTGTTATTGTTTGACTATACCATAACTTGGTCTCCTAGCCATTTGGAACTCATAGGTGTATGTAGGCTATAGCATGTTCATTATAGGAATTGGATTATACTATTAGGAGATCTATCTATCTTGGTAGATGAGGAGTAGCACTATGATAATCATGAGATTGAGTCCTTAAGCCTATGGCCATGGTAGAGTGAAGATGATAGAAAGAGTTTCTATTAGGATTTCACATCGAACTCGAATCAAATGATTAATTCATATGATGGATATTGGGTTTGTCGAGTTCACCTTAATCCTAATCTTGTCGGAGCTCAAGATAGAAGAACCCAATCATATAGGTAGCTACACCAAGAGATTCATTTTCAGTTCTAATGGGTTACCACCATATACTGCTAGATGACACTGGTAGATTTTGGAAGCAATTAGAATGATCTTGATAATCGATCATTCTAATTGTATGAATCAAAAAAGTTCTTGTCTATCAAAAGATTTTGGATGACGTTGATGATAGAGATCGTGATATATCTCATTACCATATGGAACTGAGTCTAACTAGATCACATAAATAAGGATTTTGGTCTGGATGTCATCAATTGAGCTAACCTAGTTTGTTTGATTTGGATTAGATTCAATCAGATTCAAGGTGGTCGTGCTAGCACACGATTGAGCTTGGCTTTCTCCTTCTATAATCTTTCTGATTCATTATAATTGAGTCAAATTTGATTTGAGTCATTCCTATATCTTGAATGGATTTATTTTTATCTAACTGGAATAAGTCCAGATCAGATTAATTGTAGAAATTAAGTCCATTCCTAGTGCAATTGGACTAGGGTCAAAAGTTGACCCAATTGAGAGAATTGAGGGTCACCTAATCAGATGCTTCTAAAAATTTTTTTATAAATTCTTTTGATCTAATTTTTGGATATGTGATAGGGCTTGAGACATGCTATGGGTGTGCCAAATTTTGTAATTTATGGTGATGGTTTGGCTAGATTTTGATAGAGTTTGATTTGGATCAAACTCTTCCTTATCTACTCTTGTTTGATTTTGATAGAGTCCTAGGTGCAATGGACTCTTCCTTATCTACTCATGTTGCCCCATTTTTTATGGCTTTTTGGCATCAAAACTAGATATTGATCTAGTTTTTGACATGAAGATTAATTCCAGAAGTCCCAAAAGATTAAATAAGATGGTTATTTGATCAAAAGGGACTCATATATGGTGCAGTGTTTTTCTATAAGAACCCTTGCGCTAAAGGGTCTTTAAGGTGTGATCTCCTTTCCATGCCCAAGTGCTGCCCCTTTCATCTTCCACTCTCCTTTGATTCTCTCTCTCTCACTCTCTTCTATACACCTAAAATGTTAGGCACAAATCTTTGTTGAAGGTCCAAGATTTTTGGCACAAGATTTAGGATCTATGCAACGATGTTCATAAGACGGACGGGCTATCTTCAAAAATAGTTTTGAAGGATCTACAGATTAAATTTAGATCTAATATGAGGAGGAGAGATTTGTAAGGAGAAAATATTCAGATCCTGCCCGAGTGGATACTAGTAGAGGCCAAGTGCGTGCATGGCTCATTTTAGAACCTCAGAAACCAATAGGATCATTGTAGGATAATCAGATTACCCAACAAGATACTTAAAATTAAATCTAATTTAATTTTATTTTTAATTTTTAATATCAAATCACCATGATCAAATTTGAAAACTCTTAGATCTAATTAGATCATAGAAATTTTTGTAGAAAAATCTATCTCAGATTTGATCAGATCTGGATGATCCTGTAGTAGAAAATCAGATTTTTTCTTCACTTAGAATGATTCTCAATCATTGATTAACCATCTGATCTGGTTATAATCTCTAATATGTGTGACCTCATAGGTTTGAACCTATGTCGGTAGCATAGAAACCAATTTCTATACCAATCAAAGTAACCATCTAGGAACGATTTCCAACATCCAGATAGGTCGAATGTATGCAAAGCAACATTCTTAGAATCCTGGCACATGGTTGTCGTATAATTCATTCCTTTAACCAATAATGCTCAAGACGATTTCGAGCACACTATCAACACTCATACAAGTCATCTCTATTATGTCTCAAAATTTTGCAAATCCAGTGACTCCTCACGAGGATTACCTAGGCCTAGATTTTGCTAAATTGAAATATAATAAGTCATTCTCTTTCTAAAGTTAATTAGGAGTGGTCAATCCCATCTTGACTCATACATCAACTCTACAAGTATTTGATTGTACCCAAAAATCTTTCTAACCTATATTAGAAATATAGATAGTCTGGCACCAAAGTACAGTGAGTTGCTTGCAAGTCACCGTAGTGATCTCAAGTCGGAGGAACACTTATACCCATTGGCCTTAGCTAGCTACTCTCGACAGTAGAGTGCTACATTGGTCACGTTCAGTGCAGATATACTCCTACACCATTTGGTTATGAGGACAACCAATGTATATGGCATACAGCGACCTACACTTGATAAGTTATCATCCTTATTGATAACTTATCATTTGATCGAGATCAGTTTAAGAACCATCCAATAAATCCTCCTTTATCGATTGATTATGGTTCTAACGACTTCATCATAATTTAGAAGTTCATTTAAGGAAGATTGAACTTCTTATGATGAACCAGCAAAATAACTATTATTATTAGATAATTCATATACTAATTTCAATCATCTACGACTTAGATGATTGGATTTAGGACATATTTTTCAATAAAAAAATGTCCTTATCCAATATGGGTTGATCGATGCTCTCTTAAATGACGAGATGCCAGCTATCATGGAGGTGAAGGATTGTAAGTGGATCCAGATGCAGGTAGTGAGCACAATTTGCTTGTACCTAGCAGATGATATCATGATCCATGTACTTGGTGAGACTTTTTCGATGATGCTGTAGTCGAAGCTCGAGGAGTTGTACATGGTAAAATTGCTCACCAACACGCTATTCCTTCGGAGGCAGCTCTACCAGTTGCAGATGGACAAAGGCCAAACTGTATGGGAGCATCCACCCAACTTTCAGAAGATCCTCATCGACCTTCTTAGCATTGGCAAGAAAATTGAAGAGAAGATTAGGGCGTTGATCTTGCTAGCGTCGCTCTCCCTTTGTTTAAGTCCTTGGTGATTGCTCTTTCAGAAAGAGCACCATTAAGATGGACGAGGTCACTGCAGTGATACTCCAGAATAAGGTTCCTAGGAGGGAGAACCCGGCTTCAAGCTCAGATGGTGGTTGCTCAGCTTTAGCGATTTTTGAAGGAGTAGGAGGTAGTAGACGGAGTAGCAAAGGATCGCGAGGAGGATGATTCAGATCCAAGACAAGGGATCCTAGCAAGATCAAATGCTATTGATGCGGCGAGTTGGGGCATCATGTCAAAGATTCCCCATAGCTTAAGGATAGGATGAGGGCTACTGTAGCGATGGCCAGTAGCGAGTTAGAGGATGATGTCCTGAAGATATCTGATGAGGTATCTACTTCTTTCCAATAGTGAATTTTAGATTCTGCATGCACATATCATATTTATTGCAGAGAGGAGTAGTTTGACTTTCTAGAGAGTAGTGAGGGCACTATTTATCTGTTGGATGGATCGAGCTATGTAATCAGAGGCATTGGAATGATCAGCTGGAGGATACATGATGGTGTAGTAAGAAGATTGGAGGAGGTCCGATACATACCCAATTTCAAGCAGAATCTTATCTCACTGAGCAGACTAGATTCAAATGGCTATAGGTTAGTGGTTGGTGATGGAATCCTGAAGGTTATGCATGGTGATAGGTGATATTGGAGGTGAAGAAGAGGATGAGAGAATATTACCTCATGTCAGAGAGCCCAGTGTGAGGTGGAGCTCCAGGTGGAGATGGATCGAGCATGGGATGAGAGACTTTGGAGGACGACATGCGATGTCACAAGATGAAGTTTCTATTATCATAGGAGGTTAATTCGATTAGGTCTCAGGTCAGAAAGATCATAGCAGTCGATAGATGTGGGATCAAGTAGCCTAGCTTGACTCCCATGTTTTCCATCCATGATCAGCAGGCATGCCCGAGGGCATGAGAGCGAGAAGGATCATAGGCTCTTAGAGACAGCTGAAGGTCGAATATCGAGTCGAGATAAAGATTGTTAAGAAAGACATCTTAAATTCTATCATAATAAGCCCACAGCAAGGTCCAAGATGACGAATGGAGTCCAACAAGCCTAAGAACAGCCCAAACAGAGTCCGGATGGAGAAGATACGTACGAAAGAAGATCGAAGTAGAGATGTTGACCTTCGGGCCTGCTAGAGGGGCCCACAGGCAATGTCGGACGATGGTGGTGCAGCCCAAACTAGCCATGCACGGCAGTGCTGGGCCAGCTATGCGCTGGACTTGTTCGGTGCTCGAGCACGTGCGGGGGGGCATGCACGAGCCACCCGAGAGCAGGCCGCACGAGCACCCAGCCCACATGGTGGAGCACAGTCCACCATGGACCACCGACTCACGGGCGCCCTCATGGACCCCCAACCCATTTTCAGCCCATTTCTTGTGGTCCATGGCACTATTTCTTGGACCGATCATGATAGAACAGCTTAGAGAGGAGTCGGTCACGATCAGACGGTTGGGGTTTTGATCTAGCTTGATAAGGCATGATGGAGTGCTATTTTGCATGATCGGACAGCCAGGAGTGCTCCAGATTATGATCTAATGATCAAAAATTAATTCGAGCCTAACCAAGACTACTGTGCATGATTCGACGGCTCAGGAGGGAGCCGATCATGATTGAATGATCCAGGATCGATCTCGAATGGATTTAGGACTAGATTTCCTACTAAAACATTATTTTTGAATATTTGGAGTCTATATAACTCTGATTGATGAACCATTTATTATGTTTGAAAATTGGCAATGTTCTGAAGGTGTTGAGAGGATTTCTAAGAGATTTTAGAGAGCTTTTGTAAGAATTTATGGCTTCTTGTTGACAGACTCATGTACAAGGATTAAGTAGTAAGTTTCTCTTGTATTGTTTAGTTTTCTCTCTCATAGTGAAGCTTTGCATACCCCATGGAGGCGAGCCCTTGGACTAATCCACGTACTTGATTATTCTCTTATTTTATTTTTTTCTTTCTTTTTATTGCAATACACTAGTACTAGATCCTTATCAAGTGGTATCAGAGTAGCTGATACCCCAACAGTAGGGGCTCCCTACTCTGCCTTTTCTTTCTGAGGGTAATGGGTCAGCTGACGTAGGTGGCCCTTCTTGGTGCTAGTTCTTGAAGTTTTGGTGAGTGTCTCTCTAACTGGACTACCGTCAAGGGCTGTTGCATGGCCTGTACCATTTTAGTAAGACCTCAAACCTGTTGCATCAGTAGATTGAACTGCTCTGGATCCATCATGGCCACTAGTGGAGGAGGTCGAGGTGCTGGTGATGGAGCTGGAGTAGGCAGATTTGGCTTAAATATGGTGGTAGAAGTAGAAGACCATCGGGTGGTTGTCTTCTTTGGAGGTAGTTTTGGAGCAAGAAAAGGTTAAATAGGGGTGGATTCAAAAGATTAGCAGAGAAAGAAGGCAGATAGGATCAACTGGACACTTCTTTTAGAACAAGGGCTCAGAGTCTCTTTCTCTAGCATCAATCCTATTGGTGCGAAAATCTATAATGATACTAGAGGTAGCTGGAGTTAGAAAGATAAGGCCGCTGACTGGACCTGCAAAAGGCCGCTGACTGGACCTGCAAAACAAAATTCTAACTGGAGGTGGGTGGCTCCGGCAAGATCCTCCAAGGCTTAAGTCAGTTTTTTGACCAACTGGAATGGAGTACTTAGAAAAACAAAAAAGCAAAATAATGGAGAGGGGAGGAGAGCTTAGAGAAAAATGTATCTAGAGGATCTTCTTTATAGATGGAGCATATAACAAACTGATGGTGACAGCCATAACCATCTGGTAGTGGGCTATTCAGGCTATGTGGAGTTTGTTATGGAGGATGAGTTGTCATTTGTCATGACTTGCAAGCATTTGAGATCCATTTATTGGAGTTTGGACGTAGGTTGAAGACTTCTATGTATGCAGCAAACTTGTTACCGATTGAGGTCGGTCAGGGCAATGTCTAGTGGCTTCAAGGAGTTTGGAAGCTTCCTAGGTCGCGTGCGGGTAGGCACCTCTTAAATTAAAATCTAAAGTACTATGCCCCATCCTTATGGAATACTTGTCATGAATCAGTGATTTGATGAGGTCCTTTTGGATGGCTCCAGTTGATAGGCATAACATGGACTAAGTAGGTCCACAACTGGCTAGAAGAAGCTCATCCTGAAAGGTATTCGAATGGAAGGACCTCGGCTAATGAAAACATGACTGGAAGGAGGGCATCCGAAAGGAGTCTGCCTAGAAGGAGCGTTGCTGGAAGGAGCACAATTGGGGGAGTTCATCTAGAAAGAGTTCAACTGGAAGGAGTGCTGCTGGTGTTGGAATCTTGCACCTCAAGATTCAATCCGCAATAAGCTAAGAACAACATTTAGAAGCCATGAGAAGAGGATCAACCAATACAGTCGGGCTGGCTCAGATATGCAGCCAAGCTGGCTCGGGGTGAGATCAAGCCGAGTCAAGGTGGATCCAAGTTGGCTCTCTTAAGTGGACAGAAAGCTATGCTCGGATGAGATGCAGTCGAGCTGGCATGACTGTGGACCGAGCCAGCTCGATGAAGGTGAACAGCATGGATGAACAGCATGCATGGGCATGCATGCAGAAGTCTTTTCACAAGATCTACAACCCCTAACTCATGGACCAGGTCTAGTCATTGGGTCTATGGAGCTGTTGCGCTATCTAGCAGCCAGGAGAGCACGCGAGAGCTGATTGGATGGCTATTGGATTGATCAGGGCTTATAAGAAGATCAGACGATCTAAGAAGAAATGAGTCTTGGAAAAACCTCTTAGGCGGTGCAGAGACAATGTAGGAAGCACTGGAGTGCTGTAGTAGCACCTCCCTGGAGGCATGGGAGGCTGAGAGAGGCTTGGCAGTGCAGCAGTCGAGGAGAGTATCTTAGCATAGTGTGCCAGGAGCTTCTCAAGGAGATCAAGCACCAAATCTCAAGGAGAGCCATGGATCTCAGGGAGTGCCAGGAGCATCAAGGAAGTCGGAAGTATCCTGGAATGGTGGGGTTGCCTAAGGATAGAGGCTGGGGCTTGATGTAGAGGCTGAGATGATCACAGAGTGTCCAGGAATGTCGAGGGTCCTGGACTGGTAGATCTATGGAGGGATTCTTCTTGGGATTACTTTGAGAGTATTGTATGGGTGAGTGCTTCTGGATCCTAATAGAGGGTTGGTGAGTTGAGATTGTATCTCATCTATTATTCTTTCTTGGTAGTGAAGCATTGCATGTCCCGTGGATGTAGGCACTTGGGCCGAACCACGTATATGGTTGTGTTCATTTGTCTTCTTCTATCTTTCTATAGCAATAGATGGTGCCATATCTCCTACAGGTGATCTTGGGCAGGTGATCCATATTCCGCAGTTGTGGATCTATTCTAACAACCAGGAGGCGCATGATTGGAGGAGCACGTTGTCCATAATATAGGACTTCAACTATCTTCAAAACTTATCATCAATCAAGGTCGGGAGAGCGGAACTTTGGTACTGTCATTTATTCTAAGTTAAGAAGCAAGATTAATTACATAATAGTTTTTCTTTACTGTTCAAGATTGTCTGGTTGGGTTTCATTATGCTTTTAACAAGTTGCACGGTATGGACTTGTTGTTGGGAGGATTGGCAAATTTCTTCAGAATGGGGGTTGGCGGCTGAGGACTTCGACGGAGGTTATTTTATACTTAAGAACTATGATCTTTATTATAATATCATCAAAACTACTTTCGATGGGTTGGAATAATTTCAATACTATCCATTAAAAATTATCGATCATCAAGATGATGCTCGTGGATCCCATAATCTACCAGTGACATCTAGCAGTATGTAGTGGCAAACCAATAGCATGGATGTTTGAACTTCTAGGTACAATTATCATATGATTCAGTCCCTTTATCATGAGTTCTGACTTGATGGAGATCATGTATAACTCGTCAAACCCCATCATCAGTCATATGAAAGATTGGCTTGACTCGAGTTTATCTGTGAATCTCATGGAAACTCTTTTCTAGTATTTATAC
The DNA here is from genome assembly GCA_006176705.1 of Cocos nucifera. Taxonomy (NCBI): domain Eukaryota; kingdom Viridiplantae; phylum Streptophyta; class Magnoliopsida; order Arecales; family Arecaceae; genus Cocos; species Cocos nucifera. The sequence continues at coordinate 97,571 of QRFJ01007588.1, forward strand.
TTGCTTTGGCCAAAAATTTTCTAATCTCGATCTTGCAAATCGTATAGGACTACACTTTTTATACTAAGATCGATAGATTTCATCTAAGTCCATCCTACTCCTAACAACAAACCTGAACCCACTATAGCCAACATACATAGCAAGAATCTAAATGGCTAGGGACCAATTGGACGTGCAGTCAAATGACAGCAGCCTCGTTGTGAATAGCTAGTGCACCATAGGTCAAAGGGTCAGTCATACTACCATAGCATCAAGAAGACCACTGATGAGTGAGTAGATATCTAAATGATTTCTCATGTTGGTCACACTCAGTATAAGTTATTCTCTAATAACCACCTCCATACTACAGCCTCAAGACTCATCTACTTATAAAGGAGGTGATCGTGCATCGATCTAACTAGATCGATCACTATCTTTCATGATGATCCTTCGATCAGGAGCATTTAAAAGTTAACCACTAATAATATATATCTCAAATTCTCAATACTTTGAGAATATACAAAATCATCTTTATTAATTTCTAGGATAAATCATCAACATATAAAGTGATTGAAAATAAAAATGCTCTTTATTAATAATAAAAGAAGTTTTTACAAGTATAAATATAAGTCCTAAAAATATAAATGTATCGGCCAATAATTAGCTTTCTAGGGCATACATCCAACAAACTTTCATGTGGCCTAAAGTCAATTGACTATAAACCTAAGACCCATCTTCTCAAGGTGAGCTTCGGTCTTCTGCTGGCTAAGAGGCTTCATCAGTGGATCCGCCATGTTTTGCATGGAGTCAACTCTCTGCACCTCGATGAACTGGTTCTTAAGGTATTCGCATATGATGTAAAACTGCTTCTCTATATTCTTGAACTTCTAGTGAGACCTGGGTCCTTAACGAGGGCTATGGTGCTGTTGTTGTCATAGAGTAGTATAATGATATTTGATGGCATCATACCTAGCTCCATAATGAACTTCTTGAACCAAAATGCTTCTTTAGCAGCTTTAGAAGCAACGATGTGCTTGGCTTTTATGGTCGAATCTATAATGACTGGCTGTTTGAAACTTTTCTAGCTAACTGATCCTCCATTACATAGAGAAATACATTGGATGTAGACCTTCCATCATCGACATCAGACATGAAGTCCAAATCGGTGTACCCTTCTACTTTCAACTCTGAACCTCCTCCAAAGATCAAGAATAAATTTTTAGTTCTTCTCAAGTATTTAAGGATATTCTTCATAGCTATCCAGTGCTTTTCACCTGAATTCGACTGATATCTACTTGTAACACTCATAGCAAGGGCTATATCAAGTTGAATACACAACATGGCATACATGAGGCTCCCTATTATCGAAGCATAAGAGATCTTGCTCATGCGCTGGATCTCCTTAGGTGTGTCAGGACACATCTTCTTGGAGAGATAAATGCCATACCTAAAGGACAAGAAACCTCTCTTAAAGTTTTCCATGCTGAACCACTTCAGCACCTTCTCTATGTATATTTACTATTAGAGTCCTATCATTCTTTTATATCTATCCCTATAGACCTTTATACCAAGAATGTAGGATGATTCTCCTAGATTTTTCATGGAGAATTCTTTTGACAACCATAGTTTGACCAATGTCAGCAAGAAAATATCATTTTCAGTCAGGAGGATGTCATCCATGTATAATACGGGGAATGTGACAGTGCTCCTACTAACCTTTTTGTACACACACAGCATCTCTTCATTTTTGATGAAATCAAATGATTTAATTACATTATTAAAGTGAGTGTTCAAACTCCAAGACTCTTGTTTAAGTTCAAAAATGGATCTTTGCAGCTTGCAAACTTTGTGATCACTATCACTAGATATGAAATTCATAGACTGCTCCATATAGATATTTTTCTGAAGATATCTATTTAGGAAGATAGTTTTCACATCCATTTACCAGATCTCATAATCATAATAGATTGCAACTACAAGTAGAGTTTGGATAGATTTTAGCATAGCAACGGACAAAAAGATTTCCTAATAGTCAATGCTTTCGCACTAATTATAACCTTTCACTACCAATCTTACCTTGTAGGTCTCTACTTGACCATCTGACCTAATTTTTTTTTAATAATTTCATTTACACCCAATAGATATAATACGTTTAGGTGGATCTACTAAGTTCCAGACTTGATTGGAATGCATGGAGTCAATTTCTGACTTCATTGCTTCCATCCATTTTTTGGAGTCTACATCTAACATCGCTTCATCATAGGTTTTGGGATCATTTCTAATATCTCTATCTCCCATCACGAATGCTTCCTCTAGATCCTCTATTAGTATACCTAAGTACCTTTCTGGAGGATGAAAGATCCTATTTGATCTACTAGGTGGAGGAGATACCACATCTATTGGCTCATGATAAATATATAAAATATATGTATAAAAGTATTAATTTATTAATTAGTTTATCCTTATTTATTAAGAATTAATACTTTTATTTTATATTTTATAGAAAAAATAATATGGATGAAAAGAGCTCGATTTATGAATCGCAATGAAATAAATTTCACTCAAATTGGAGCTAAAATAAAAAAGTTATGAAGCTTGGAAGTTTTAAAAAAAAGAAAAAGTAAAAAAATAAGTTCGACGCATGGTAGACCGGCCGGCCGGTCCACAGATCCTATGTAGACTGGCCAGCTCAATAGGAATAGCAAATCAGGGAGTGCCACATGGCAGACCTAGACCCTTAAGGGGTTCACTGAAAATCCATCGTGGCTTACAAGGGTAAAAAGGTAATTTTTAGTAGACGGTGTGCGGCGATTGGTTACGGTGTTCAGAAATCCCGGTCTATGCCATCCATAGCTTCAGTGCATGCATGATCGAATGGCAGCCATCCATGCCTCCTGAGATCCAATGGCCAGCATCGATTCCTGCTCCCGCTTTGATTCAAACAGCACCCAGTCGATTTGCACGATCCAACGATCAGGAAGCGAGCCGGTGAAGATCCAATGGTGGAAAAGAGATTCTAACTTGATTAAGGAAGATCCAGTGCCATCCAATGGTTCAAATTCAATCTATCAAGAGATCAGATGGCTAAAATTTAATCGAGATCCTATTTAAGCTATAGAAGTCCGATTTTGGTCAAATCTGGACCATTGGAATCCGATCTGACGACAAAAAATTATCACGGGTAGCAGAATCTGATTTAAACTCAATTTTCACTATTTTTCTCTCATCTTAACCTAATTCCTCTTCTTTTCTCTCTATAAAAAACCTTCCTAAAATCTCCCTAAAGCTCTGATAAGCCTCCACTTAGGGGATTAGCCCCTCCTAAGCTTCTCCAAGCCTCTCTCCTCTCCAAAACCACCAGCAAGCTATTTCTCTCCCTGATTCTCTCTCTCAAACCCTTCTTTTTTCAAACTTTTTTCTTTCTTTCTTCAACAAACCATCACCAAAGCCTACATCTTCACCAAAGTTTCTCTCCTACAGGCTGTGCTATCTAAGATAAGTTATATTTTTATTGATTAGATATTAATTATAATATATTAAAAAAAAGTACCAGCTGTCAGATAAGTAATCAATTGAAATCCTAAGAATCCATCTCTATACTTACAATCTTTCTTTAAATTAATTTACTTATTTATTTATTTTTTAATTAATTAAGTAGCCTTTTAATTAATTCTTAAATCCTGCTCTGAAGTTAAATTTATTATTTAAATGTAATTAACACGATCTATAAGGATACGATCTCGACTCACCCTATCTCTATAGTAGTGAGTTAGGTTTTATTTTTGACCACCTACGACAATGATCAAATTTTGTTAGCATTGCCAGGGATTATGATTTAGTCACTTTAAATAAATAAATAAAATTTAAAAAGTTCAAAAAAATAATTAAAATAATAATAATAAAAATTAAAATAATAAAATAATAAAATTTTAAAAAAAATTTAAAAAATTCATTGACACCACATAAGCTATTTACAGTTTAGAGACATAATCACAAAACCTAACAAGTAAATCTAATTAATTTAAATTTGCATGTTTCACTTTACTTGGATATCTTGACTTTTTTCATCTCATCTTCATAAGACACTTTAAGGGCACTAAACCCAATTAAACAAGATAAGGTAGGAATTTAATCACCTTTTCTTAACCCAAAAATCACAAACCTTCATATTGCATTGACCCTAACCTTAATTATAAAATTAATTAGATGTTGGCCCCTAAGGATACTCGAGCTCATTAGGATAAGGAATCCTAAGAGTTGGACCGGATTAGGATTAGTTAATTCAATAGGTGTCTAAGGCAAGTGGTTCAGGAATGACTGAGCCTGAAGGAAGGTGGTTATTTAATTGATTCCATTAGCTTACTTGGCCAAGCATAATTGGTGTCTAAGGTGAGCAACAGGGGGACTCCTACTAACTTTACACTTATCTGGCCAGTTGATTGGTTGATTCTTTATTTGGAGGGCTTGAAGGAGACCTTGACAGTTAGAAGTTGTCTAGATCTAGGATAACTCTTAGCTAGGATTGATTACATAACTCGATTGCTAACCTGCAAACATCAAACCTAATTAACCTCTTCGCATCTATTTCTTAGATTTAGGACTTTCTAAGTTCTCATCTTTAAAATTTCTTTCATCTCTTTTTATCTTATATAAAAAATATATATCTATAAAAACTTAAAACTGTATTTGCTTTAAGGCATAATTGTGGGGTATTTACTTGGGCATTGTTCCTTACAACCTAAAATTTAAATCCTAAATCCTGAAATCAAACGAACCCTTAGAGCTAATAAACCTAGAATATGGCTGCACCCTTTCTCTAATCAAGAGAATACTTTATCCCTTCTTCTTATACCTATGACCTCTATACACCCATGTATGGAACTAATAGTGGTCGAATCTATCAGGTTGAAAACTCCATAAATATCCACAATAAGATAGGTGAGCTATTCCAGAAACTTGACTATCTATTGAATATGAGACACTCTCCTACCTCACTCTTGCATGTGTGTGAAATATGTTCGAGTCCCAACCACCTGGCTAGTGAATGTCCAACGGCATATCGATCTAGGAAATTTGTACATGAGGAGACTTACCCAAACCCAAATCAAACCAATTATTATAACCCTTACTCCAACACCTACAATCTAGGTTGGAAAAACTATTCAAATTTTTATGAGACATCACAACTAGCAACTGATTATGAACCTATTTATCTGGAAGAAAATTTACGGCGTACCATAATCAAAATATTCAGCAACGCTCTTCAGGTGCCTATAGTTCAACATTTAAAGAGAATATTTTACACATGTTAGAAACTCATACTCAATCTATAGCCAAGTTAGAAACCCAAGTTAGTCAACTAACTGCTATATTCAATAGTTAGGAGGAGGAAGAATTATTTAGTCAGCCCATAAGTGACTCAAGGGAGCAATATATAGCTAAAAGCTCCAATGTTAATGAAACCCTTATAGAATAGCCTAGTATATAAATTGAAAATTATTTTAAGGTGGATGAACCTAAAGATGTAATTAAGGAAGCTACCCCTAGAATTATTTCTCAAGACCCAGAGCATACACGTTTGAATTCTTTTAGAGTGGATAATTTTAATGTAGATGGATATACTAAAAATGAAAATATATTATTAGAGCCATGTAATTTTAGCACCACTTTTCCATGGACTGAGAAATATGAATCAATACTTGCTCCAATAGTTTTCCCTCTAGAATCACCATCTTCTTTAGAACTAAATCTGCCCTTGGTCACACCTGAGTACTCATGTTTAGAATTAAGTGACACCCTTCCGGTACCCATTATATCGGACTCAACCTTTACCCTAACATCTAAATTCATGAGCATACTAGAAGAATAAATAGAGAAAATTCTCAACAAACAAGAGTCTATGAATGGGTTCATAAATTATTTTCTTAAAATCAAAAAACCAAAACTGACTAAAAATGGGATTGTGAGTTACTTTCTAAAGATTGGTGAGAATTATTGAAATTCATAAATAATGGGATCACAAGCCATCTTCTTGAGATTGGCAATCCAAAACCATTGAAATTTGTCAATCCAATTTTTGACACTGGATAGGTAGAGTTGCCTGGTCTGGCTGAAGATATTAAACTTAGCGCTTATTGTAAGGCAACCCATCATTTTATTTTTTAGATTTCAAGTTTTTTAGTTTTTATCTTTTTGTAAGAAATCAATAAAGATGATTAGTCTAAGTTCGAGGGAGCACATCAAACATTCTATATGAACTTGATGAAATATTACGAAGGATTTGCAAACAATAAACCAAGTGGTACCCCTCCTTAATAAATATTTTTATTTTTCTCTTCTTCCATTGAGGATAATGAAAATTAAGTTGGGGGGAGAATAATTAACTTTAAAACTTATGAGTCCTCAAGTATGATTTGAAATAATTAGTTTTTTGTACCCAAAACTTTGTTTTGATTAAAAATTAATTAGGCACCCTAATCAATGAGTGATTAACGGTCTAGATAATTTTAGAGATACTGAGAAATAAATTATTAAGAAAACTCAATAAATGGAATGGTTTAGACTTGACCAAATTTTAAGAATGATTCTAGAACCTTCTTCTTACTTATCTCAATAAAGAATCTACTTCATGAGAGTTGGTTGGAAAGATCAAAATATGCAAAAGTCTTCCTTAAAATTTATAAAAAAATTATAATAAAATAAAAATAAAAATACTAATTTTTCACTAAGTAATCAGACCTCTTTGCCTAAGTAAACATTGTGGTTCATGTAAAAAGATGGACACTATGAATAAAAAATCTAGCATTGTCTTACTGAGTAACCAGACCTCTTCGCCTAAGTAAGCATTGTGATTTGCATCAAAAGATGGGGATGCAAGAATCTAAAAAAAAAAATATATAATAAAGGGAGTAAATTATAAGAAAGATAATAAATCTAGCTCACATCAAGTTAGAGGATTTAGAGAGTAAAGCAGAAAGTTGATGAAAGAAGAGCTCTAAAAATTTTGATGGCTAAGATTCAACCATTAATTGGGTCAAATTGGTAATCTGATGATATACCTCTTTAATGATCGATCGGGTATCAGCTACCTTTAGGAGTATCTAAACCTAACTTTTACTTCAAGGTTAAGTTGGTATATATTGCTAATCTATCCGCTTTACTCGAGGACAAGCAAAGTTCAAATTGGATGGGTGTGATAAACATATAAAATATATGTATAAAAGTATTAATTTATTAATTAGTTTATCCTTATTTCCTAAGAATTGATATTTTTATTTTATCTTTTATAAAAAAAAGCATGGATGAAAAGAGCTCAATTTATGGATCGCAACAAAAAAATTTCATTCAAATCGAAGCTAAAATGAAAACGTTATGAAGCTTGAAAGTTTTAAATAAAAGAAAACGAAAAAAATAAATCTGGTGCATGGTAGACCGGTCGGCCAGTCCACAAATCCTGCACAGACTGGCCAACTCAGTAGGAATGGTGAATCAGGGAGTGCCACGTGGCAGACCTGGACCCCTAAGGGGTTCACTAAAAATCCATTATGGCTTACAAGGGTAAAAAGGTAATTTTTAGTAGATGGTGCACGGTGATTGATTACGGTGTTCAGAAATCTCGGTCTACATCATCCATAGCTACAGTGCATGCACGATCAGATGGCAACCATCCATCGCTCTTGAGATCCAATGGCCAGCATTGATTCCTACTTAGATTTGAACAGCACCCAGCCGATTTGCATGATCCAATGGTCAGGAAGTGAGCCGGTGAAGATCCAATGATGGAAAAGAGACTTTGACTTGATTAAGGAAGATTCAGTGCCATCCAATAGTCCAAATTCAATCTATCAGGAGATTGGATGGCTGAAATTTAATTAGAACCCTATTTTAGCTATAGAAGTCTGATTTTGGTCAAATCTAGACCCTTGGAATCCGATCTGATGGCAAAAAATTATCACAAGCAGCAGAATCCAATTTAAACTCGATTTTCACTATTTTTCTCCAATCTTAACCTAATTTCTCTTCTTTTCTTTCTATAAAAACCTCTCTAAAATCTTCCAAAAGCTCTAATAAGCCTCCCCTTATGGGATTAGCCCCTCCTAAGCTTCTCCAAGCCTCTCTCCTCTCCAAAACCATCAGCAAGCTATTTCTCTCCCTAATTCTCTCTCTCAAACCCTTCTTTCTTCAAACGTTTTTCTTTCTTTCTTCAACAAACCATCACCAAAGCCTGCATCTTCACCAAAGTTTCTCTCTTACTCTGGATTCCTATAACTAGCTACTGCTCGGATTCTTCAGTGAGGTTCAAGGATGAATATATCAGTGAGAAGCTCCTAGATGTCCAACTGATCACCTAGTTCTCAGAAGATCATTGTGATCTAATTTTGATGGTGTTTTCTATTTCCCATCTTTTGTATTTCTTTTTAATTTGCAATAAAGACTATTTTTAGTTATAATATTTTTATGTCTTTATTTTCTTACAATTAATCTAGAATAGTTTGTTATCTTTGGGACGAGCCATGATCTATAGGTACGGTTCATGCTCTTAGGATAGATTATATTTGGATTAATTCTTGGTATTATATCTATATCAATGTAGACTAACCTATAACTTTAAGAGACGAACTATGATATGAGGGTACAAGTCGTGCTCTCTAAGATAGATTATATCGTTATTGATTAGATATTAATTGCAGCATATTAAAAAGAGTACCAGCTATCAGATAAATGATCAATTAAAATCCTAAGAATCCATTTCTATACTTGCAACCTTCTTTTAAATAAATTTGCTTATTTATTTATTTTTTTAATTAATTAAGTAGCCTTTTAATTAATTCTTAAATCCTGCTCTCAAGTTAAATTTATTTTTTAAATATAATTAACATGATCCCTATGGATACGATCCTGACTCATCCTATCTATATAGTAGTGAGTTAGGTTTTATTTTTGACCGCCCACGACAGCGATCAGCTCATTACTAGGTTCGGACCCTTGGATTCAATGCTCTTCAGAGAATTTTGAGCTCAATTTTTCTCTCACTGTCTCCATCTTGGATAAATACTTTTTTAAGAAGATGGCATGATAGCTCATAATCACATTATGATCCTTTGGGAGATAGAAATAGTTTCTCATAGATTTCTTATAATACCCTATAAAATGAGCTCTAAGTAACCTAGCCTCTAGCTTGTTTGCCTATTGTCGCTTGACATGGGCCGGACACCCCCAAATCTTAACATAATCAAGAGGTGGTTTCTTATCATGCCACAATTTATAGGTGTGGTAGGAATGGATTTAAAGGAAACCCGATTTAAGAGATGAATAGTAAAAAGCAATGCATGTCCCCATAAAAAGATTGGAAGATCTATAAAGCTCATCATGGATCAGATCATATCTAATAGGATCTAATTCTTCCTTTTGGATTTCTCATTAAGCTAAGGCATCTCAGAGATGTCCACTGTAAGACTGTGCCATTATCTTTGAGATAGATCCAAAATTCTCCATTAAGGTATGTTTCTTCTCGATCTAATCGAAAAATCTTTATGAATTTTTTGGTCTGCTTCTCCACTTCACATCTAAATTCCTTAAACTTTTTGAAGACCTCAAATTTATGATGCATCAGGTATACAAAACCATACCATGAGAAATCATTGATAAAGATTATAAAGTAAAGATGGAGCCTCCCCTAGGCTGTATATTGAATGGACCATACATTAATGTGCACCAGGGCTAATATCTTAGTGGCCCTTTTCCCGTGTCCTATAAAGGGTAGCTTGGCCATCTTTCCTTGAAGACATAACTCACAAACTGGATAAGACTCAAAAGTTAATAGCTCAAGAAGGCCATCTTTCTCCAATTTGTTAAGTCTGTTCTCTCCAATATGGCCTAGCCTAAAGTGCCAGAGATACTTTTAGCTAATTCTATCTCTATGTCTCTTAGACCCTATGTCATTCATAACTTACTCATTAATATTAAAACTTGCATCTATACGCAAATGATAAAGTACAATAATTTTATTTCCAAAAATAAACTATACACAAGTCTTTATTGAAATGGACATTATAATTATCCTGCATCAGCATAGATATAGAAACCAAGTTTCTATAGGCTCTAGGTACATAATAATAATCCTTTAAAAACAAACCAAGTTCTAATGGTAGTTGTAGAGAATAAGTCCTGATGGCCACAGCAGCAACACTTGCCACATTGTCAACCCGGAGAGTGATCCTACCTTTCCTTAGCCCTCTAACATCTTCCAAACTCTGCGTAGAATTGCACAAGTGAGCACTACCACTAAATTAGTTTCAATAATGAGCAACTCAGACATACCTTTAGAAGGTGTATCCTTCTTCTTATTCTTCATAGTGGCTAGGTATGCAGGACAGTTCCTTCTTCAGTGACCTTTGATATTGTAGTAAAAACATTTTGCTTTGTCATTGGCCTTCTTTTGAAACAGATTCTTGGGCTTGCTTTCAGTCTTTAGCTTCTTTGCAGGCTTCTTCTTCTTTTAAGAAGACTTTCTCTTGGAGGAAACTTGCTTCATAGTAAGAACCATACCCCTTGAACTTTTTAAGGTGCCCTCAATTATCACCAACATATTCAGCAATTCGGGTAAAGTGCTATCAATCTTATTCATATGGTAGTTCATGATGAACTACCCATACAAATAAGGAAGGTATTGCAGGATCAGATCCACCTACAATTCCTTATCCATGTTCATGTCGAGCTTCTAAAACTTCTCGATATCCTTGATCATTATCAAATAATGTGTTAGATATATGTGCCCTAGAAGCCAGAATTGGCTAACACTTATAATACACTTCTAGGGGCAAAATTATAATTTTGACTAAAATCAATAAAATGGATTATTTTCTATCACATATGTGTATTTAGTGTCTGTGACACGTCCTTTGAGTTAATGGTAATGATAATTCATATTTTCAAGAGTTGAAAATTTAAGACATGAATAATCATTATTAACTCATAAAATGCTCTCGACCATAGGATCATCACGAGGATGGTGATTGATCTGGAAGGTTGGTGTACAATTGCTTCTTTTTAGTAGATGAGTCTTGAGTCTACGGTGTGGAGACACCAGAGTGAGAGTACAGGTACTCGTTAGAGAACGAGAGCACTGAGCGTGACCACCTTGAGTAGTCATTAGGAAGTCTACCTTCTCATCAATGACTGACTCGATGCTGCTGTAGTGTGTCTGGTTCTTTGACCTGAGGTGCATCAGTAGTTCACCTTGAGGGTGTTATAGTTTGACTACACCATAACTTGATCTCCTAGCCATACGGAATTCTGAGGTGTATGTTGGCTATAGCATGTTCATTGTAGGAACTGGATCGCATCAAGATGGAATCTATCTACCTTGGTGGTAGAGGAGCAGCCCTATGATGATCATGAGAATCAAGTTTAGAAGCTCATGACCATGGTAGAGTGAAATAATAGAAAGAGTTTTTATTTAGGTTTTCACATTGGACTTAAATCAAATGATTACATCATATGATAGAGACTAGGGTTTGATGAGTTCACCTAAACCCTAATCTGATCGGGGCTCAAGATAAAAGAACTTAATCACACAGGTAGCTGCACCAAGAGGTTCGCATTCAGCTCGGATGGGTTGCCACCATATACTGCTAGGTGTCACTAGTGGATTTTGGAAGCAATTAAAATGATTTAGATGATCGATCATTCAAGCTGTTCGAATTAGAAGAGTTCTGATCCATCGAAAGAAGTTTCGATGATGTCGATAATAGAGATCATGACATATCCCATTACCATACAGAACTGAACCTAACTAGATCATACAAACAAGGGTTTGAATCTGGTGATCATCAATTAAACTAATCCAGTTCAATTGATCTGAATGAGATTCAATTAGGTTCAAGAAAATCGTGCTAGCACTCGATTGAACCTAACGTTCTTCTTTTATTGTCATAAATAGTTGTCCTTACTGAGCCAAAGAAGTTTGTGCTCAATTAGAGGCATTCACTTGGTTTGACTGGAGCCTATCCAGATTAGAAAAGGGTTGTCTTATTTTAAGATAATACCTACCATTTTTGGTCACCTACCATTTCTCGTCCTTTGACTTTGGTCAAAAATTAACCTTTGATTGGTCAAATATTGACCATTGATACTTTGACTTTTGTCCATGTGTCACGCACCTATTGGAGAGTTGGTGGGGGCCTATCCCCCTACCAAAATCTGGCAAGGAGGAGGGCGCACGCCACCCTTGGCATGTGCCCAAGCAGGAGGCGCCCAGGAGTCCCTGTTGGACAGGGACTCCATCTCCCTTTTGGATTTCGATTAGACTTCTCCTAAGAACCAAGTTTGACTAGTCTTAGGCACCATCTAAGGAGGAATCCAAGGGACTCTATTCCCACCAATCAGATTTAGATCTGATTTCACAAAGGGTTGTGATTGGTTGGGAAGAAGAGGAGTTGGATCACACTTAGTTTATGAATAAGACCCTACGCCCAACTCAAAGAACAATTAAAATTTCCATGCCCCAAGGCTGCCTCTCCTCTCCTCCTCCATGCCAAGTCCACCTTCTCCCTCTCCTCTCCATGCCCAAAGGAGTTTGGGATCTTAGTTGGTGCAATCCAGATGAGAGAAAGGCGACAGAAAGCTAGAAGGCTGCACTGCTACAAAGGACAACTGCTGATCTTCAAAAGGTATTTCGAAGATCCTCCAGATCAGATCCAGATCTAATTTTTGGAGATGTGATAGAGAAGAAGAGGATCTCCAGATCTAGCCTGAGTGGATACCGATAGAGGCCAGACACTTGTGTGGCTAGATCCAGAATCTTCCGCTGCTTACAGGATCATCAACGGATAATAGGATTACCCTACATCAAGGTAATTAAATTTGATTTAATTTATTTAGATTTTATTTTTATTATTAGAATAATAAGGATCAGATCTAAAACATCCTAGATCTGATTTGGGTCAAAAATAATTTTGAAATATATCTCTTGATCCAATCAGATCTGAATGAACCTGGTCCGGGAAATCAGGATTTTTCCTTCACAATGATCGTGGACGGACTACCCATCACGCATCTTTGGGAGATTTCAAAGTGAGCCATGCGACTTTGCTCACCGTACAACTCTTGTAGGTGAGTCAGCATGTTCTTGGTAGTCCTCATATCTTCATGCTAGTGCTAAAGATTATTAAACATGGATACAAGAATATAGCACTTAGCCCTATTGTCTTCATCCATCCACTTCTCAAGTGCAGCTCATTGATCAGGTGGATGAGCTGGCAACATTGGTGCATCCTGGTTAAGGACATGGTTTAGGTTCTCAAAACTGAGAATGATTCTCAAATTTTAAAGCCAGTCCTTGTAGTTGGTCCCAGTCAATCTATTTGTGTCAAGGATTTGGGCTAGTAAGTTTGAACACAACATGGTTAATTACAAAGAGAAACAATTTCTAATTAGATGTTTGTACTTGTAAATATTTGTTACTATGACTAACAAACATGAGCTCTCACTATTTCTATAGATCTCCCACACTCAGATGCAGAAATGGAAACCTCAATGTGATCAGTTTCAAGTGGGTACTATGGTCCTACTGATTTATATGCATCTCAACTAAGTGATGCACAAACCAATGAGTGGACAACTCTTTGTCCATTGCTTCACTAGGCAAGATGTAGTGGGTTCAATCTCTATGTCCGATGGCCTTATTTAATAATTGTTGATACATTTCTTAGTTAAATCAAATCCACCATATACCAGCAAGCATAATTCGACATTGGGACCCCTCACCTAATAGTTATTAGGCCGAACCCTATCTCCACCTCAGGGCATCCAATGCCATAGAGTAGTTGTACCTTTTCGATACAATCAAACCACTATGACCAACCAAGAATGATCAATGCCAGAAAGGCATCTGCATCTCTATAATGGTGGAAGACTGCTAGACTTAATATTTAATCAAGGAGATTTAGGTTCAGATCTCATCCTTAATTAGTCATAATGGTTGTGACTAACCTAGTGGCATAGGCTAGCCCGAGTCATTAGCAACCTAACTCAAAACTTAATCGACCAAGTGTTGGAAAAGGTGTTCCAAAGCAAATTGTCAACTTATTGACAGTTAAGCTAATTTTATAAATATAAATATTTTATTATAAATAAAAGTTTATTCTAACTTTTTCATTATAAGTTTATATCTTTCTTTCATGAACTTCTGTATTGTGATAAAGTCCTTAAGACTATTTAGAATCAATAAAGGAAGGATTTATCATTTAGTTCTTAAATATATTCGTAACCAAATGATATATTATTACCTAGGATGATAATGTTTATCGAGTGTAGGTCATTGTATGCCATATAGGTTGGTTGTCCTCTTAACTAAGGAGTGTGTAGACACTAGCATGGGATGCAAGTGAAATGTAGGGATACATCATCATTGAATATGACCAACTTTAGAGTATCTTGCTATCAATATTTACTTTGAAGGGATATGGGTATAAGTGTCTCTTCAATCTGAGATTACCATGGTGACTTGCAAGCAACTTATTATACTTTGGTGCTGAACTATCTGAATTTTTAATTTAATGATGGAAGATTTTCGAGCATAATTAAGTACTTGTGAAGTCAGTGAGTGAATCAAGATGAGATTGACCACTCTTGATTTCAGGAGCTATATTGAATTGTATTTTAATTTGGCAAAACCTTGGTCAGGGTTGTCTTTATAAGGAGTCACAGGACTAATTACGTTGAGATACATTTTGGATGCACTTTTTCAAACTTGATAGTTTAACTCTGAATCATCCTAAATATAGAGGTCAAAGGGATGAATTATATAGTAACCATATTCAAATAGATTCTAGAATATTGCTTTACATATATTTGACCTATCCAGACATCGCGTACCATTGCTAGATAGTCACTTCGATTAATATAGAAATTTATTCTTTTTCTACTGGCTTAGGTTTAAACCTATAGGGTCATACACATTAAAGATTTCTATTTGATTGGATGGCTAATCAATGATTATGAATCATTTCAGGATCAAATCATCAATGCGATTGATGATTGATGAAGTACAAATGTTGCAGGAAGATTAATTAGTAATTGAATCGCTAATTGATTCAATTTGATTAAGCATTAGGGTTGAGATTGAGTCTAATTGAATGAGATTCAATTTATTTTGGTTTTCGAACTTAATTAGATCAAGTTTAATTAATTTTTGGGATAAACCAATTGCAAGGAAAATTAATTTTTTATTCAATTAAGACTTATGTGCATCTAATTAGCTTAGAATTTAAATTAGAATTAAATATGATTTAATTAGATTTAAATAGACTTCTAGTTGAACTAGGATCATTCTTAATTAAGTTACTCCAATCCTAATTTAATTGGGCTTAAAATCTAGTTTGATCAAAGAAAACTAAAGAGACCAGTTGGACTGGAACTCTCTCTTCCTTCTCCCTTGCGCCAACTCACCTCTCTCCATTCCACACACCCCTTCTTCTGATTTTGTGCATGAGTCTTTTCATGCCAATGAAGGCTGCATGCATCCCCTCCTTCATGGATTTGCAAATTAGTTTTGACTAGGTCAAAACAACTAACTTGTTTTGACCTAGGACTCTATTTAATAGAGTTTTCAAATTTCCAAATTCTATCCATTATAGGCACCATTTATAATCAAATTTGATCTAATTTTTGGCATAGGAAAGGAAGAGAATATGCATGTGTTTATGGTATCCCATGCCTAGAAATAATGAGTCACCCAAGAGTTCGGTGCCCCCAACATTGCCTCCTTTGACCTTTCTGATTTTAGGTATTTGACCTAGACTAGGACTCTTAATCTCCTTATTTAAGAGGAGTCTTGGTATGAAATTTTTAAGAGAGTTTCATCGTGGGATAAGTCATTGGGCATGGAAATATTGGGTGCAAATACTTTTGGGGCATGGGCTATCTTTAGGACAACTCTACTGCATGTCCTATTAAGAGAAAACTAAATAGAGAAAAAGGGGTTCTTCTCTAGGGCTTTTCATCCTTCTTCCTCCACATATCATTGAGAGATCAGAGAGGAAGATTATCTCCCTTTAGTCCTCCTCAACTTGTTCATGCCTTGGAAGGTTCAAGAGTTCCGAGGAAGAAGTATCAAGATCAAGCATCAGGAGGGATCTGCAAAGTGCTAGTACACTATGCAGATCTTCAATCATCGAACCTTCGATCATCCTAGAAGCATCATGTGGATAACTTGTAGAGACTGGACATCCTGTGCAGCTTTAAGCAACATTCTTATCCATGAAAATTAATAGCAGAGTTCTCAACCCACAATCTGGTATAGTGATTTGATTTCTGCATCCTACTAGATTAGATTTAGATCGATATTGATATGATCAATACCTATGCATGTTATTTATTTTTAGTTTTATTATATGCTTATATCATGTCATGAGATCCTAGTTAGTTGGTATTTCTACATGCTTTAATAGATTAATTTGATTAATTTAAGACTTTTACTATGCAATTTTTGAAAAAGTTTCAAAATTTATGCATGAAATTCTAGAATTTTTCTATCATTGGTATTAGAGCCTAGGTCGATTGACATGGTATTTATTCATATTTTAGATTAATAATTTACATTAGATCTAAATTACAATATTAGATTTAAATATGAAATAAATCTCCTTTAGATTGTTCGGATTGATTTTATAAGATTGTCCTACTGTAAGATTTATCCCTTATAGTGAAAAGATTATTCTAGTACGTGTTGATCTAAAAATTAATTATAAATATATTAGATATGATCTAAATAGATTTATGGTTTAATATATTTAAAATTATTTTAATCTAAAATTTATGATCATGAATATATTTGGATTAGATCTAAAATAGATTCATAATTTTATTTATGTTATTTGCACTGTTATTGATTCAAACATGCAACTAGTTGTTGTTTATGAAATGAGCCAACTCATTTTTGAAATAAATCAACCCATTTAGTGGACAGAACCAGGTTGTAAAAATATTTTATAAAATATGAAAATTATTTTTAATTGCCGATCCCCAATCCATCAGTCCAATACTTAATTAAGAATTAAGGATTATAAATTAGGATCTAGAATTATGAATTAAAGATCCTAAGATAAAATCATAACACATAGGTTAATGGGTTAGTGTGAATTAGGTTCATTAATTAGATTAAACCTAAGATTAGATTAAAGGATGAACTTAATTAGAGTAATTGACTAAATCTAATCAAGTGTTATCTTAGATTAGGTCAAGGACACTTTAGAACAATTGCAATAGTTATATTTGGTCAAGTCGATGTCTTTAACAAAAACCAAATAGACTTGATTCTTGGCTAAATGGTCTAGCCTGAATTATTAAGTAGATCCAATTAAAACTAATTAACCACTTGGTGTCTAAGATAAGTTTGGCAGTTTAGACTAGTGGTCTTTAATTGGAAGCTACTTGCACTGATTTGGTCTTTGATAAGTTAATGGCATATCCCTACCACCAATCTCACTTACCTGGCTATCTTGGTGAAATTATATTTTGATTAGATTACTTGATAATTTGAGCTAACCCATGTCCACTAGGTAAACCAGTGTGACTGATTTAGGTGCCCCTAGACTAGCTTATCTTTGATCTCCATTAATCTGACTCGGTGAAGTCAGTGGAAGGATCATGATTAGCTGGTTAATCTTCTTTCTTCTCTTAAATTGAGATAACCAAATTCTCTAAAATTATTAGATTCTTAAAATGAAATAGTTATGGTGATAACTAGATTATAACCTCCCATTAAGTTGAGTGATAATGGGTCCACTTGCTCGATAATCATTGAAGGCCCAAAGGCATGGTGCTTATCGACTATTGAAATTATCATTCATAATATGATTACTTGATTGTGCCTCTCTAAATGGTGGTTAGGTTGATTGACCAAAGTCATGCTTAATCATTTATTGGTTAGATGGACCAACTATGGTCATGTTAATGGTTGGACCTAAATGGACCTTTTTAGTGGAGGCCAAAGCCTACTGATTAGATTTCTGGGATAAATTTAAATTACTAGAAGTTGTTTAGAGAAATAATTAATTAAGAACCTATCCATAGATGCACATAGATTGACTGACCAAAGTCGAGCTTGTGTGCAGTCTGTGTAGATTCTAGTATCCACTAAATAATTAAGATAATTTCTTGAGTTGGAGGTAGAGGCTACCAACTCATATAAAATAGTAGGAGAATCTTTTGACTAAAGTCCAAGTATTTAGTCTTAATAAATCATATATTAATTAGGTTTTTGATTTTTCTTTGTGCAGTTATGGCCACTATCCTATCGCTTCGATCATTATTGGACAATGACAAGTTAATAGGACCTAACTTCAATAACTGATACTAAAAGTTAAATATTATCCTGGAGCATGAATGGATTCTATATATTATAATAGATCTGGCACTAGAGGAGCTAGCTCCAAATGCACATGGAATGATCCAAAATACTTACCAAAATTGGCTCAACAATCAAACCATGGTTCATTGTATCATGCTGACGGTTATGAGCAATGAGTTTAGTCACAAGTTCAAGAATGCTTCACCAGAAGATGTGCTTCAAATGTTAAATGAGTCTTTTGGCACTTCCGACGACATTGAGAGGCATAAGACTAGTTATGCCATCTTCAATGTCTAGATGAGGGATGGTGTGTTAGTCACTGATCATGTATTGTACATGATCAAGATGATTATGCATTAGCTTTTCCTCGCATGAGTAGCTTGAGAAAGATGCTATTTTGAACTCCTTACCCAAGTCCTTCCTCCCCTTCCTTACTCATTTTAGAATGACAAAGCCTGCAGTTAACTACCATAGTTTGCTGGGGTTATTATAGAAGTTTGAGAAGGATCACCAGCTCCATAAGGAGTTGGTGAATGTTGTGGGAGGGACTTTTTCTGATCATCGACCCATTAAGAAAAGAAAGAAGAATAAGAAGAAAAAGAATAAGATGGTGTAGGAAATCCAAGCCCGATAGGAGTTAGGTGGAGTGCTTCTATTGTAAGAAGTAGGAGCATCGAAAGAGAAACTATCCTCAGTACATTGCCTTCCTAGATCTGAACAGGTCGAGGAAGAAGTAATCTATTGCTGGACAAAGTATTTATATGATAACTCCTTACAATTTCTCAATTTGTGATACTAATGACTGGGTATTAGATATTAGAAGTTCTTATCATATTTATAATTCTTTGTAGGATTTACAGGTCAGTAGGAGGTTTAAAGAAGGCAAGAGATTCTTGAACGTTGGAGATGAAAGACCAATTCTAGTTCTAACTTTAGGAATAATAAAGCTTGTATTCAATTCTTATACTATTGCTCTTAGTGAATATCACTTTTGTCCTATCTTTTTATTGAATATCATCTCTATAGGCCTTTTAGCCAAAAGGATTATAAAATTTTAATAAAAAAAAATTTGTAATATCATTTTGAATGGTATTACTATTTTTATTGGATAATTGAGCAATGAAATTTATTTTATATCACAACTTATAAATATGGTCTACTCCACTGGCAAATATCCTAGAATAGATTATGTTTCTGATATCTATCTTTTGTCCTATAGGCTAGGTCACATTAACAAGAACATAATAAACATGTTGACTTAAGAGAAAATCCTCGAAGTTGATTACTGGTGCAGAAAATAGATGGATGTCAAAATTCGCTGGAGTTGGAGAAGACGAGGTCATCGATGAGACCTGCAAGTTGAAGTTCTGGCTGGAGTTGGCTTTGGTAAGATCCTCCGAAGGTTAAGCTAGTTTTCTGGCCAATAAGAATAAAGTACATAGGAGAATTAGAGTAGGAAGAAGAGCTAGAGAGAAAAAATGTATCTAGAGGATCCCTTATATAGGCAGAGTCTATAACAAAATGATGGTGATAGCCATAACAGAATGTCAGAAGGCTGTTCGAACCACTCGAAATTTGTTATGGAGAGTTGGTTGTCATTTTGTCATGACTTATTGATAATTGGATTTTATTTGTTGGAGGTTGGACTGACCAAGCTTTAAAGGTCGGCCTTTGCATTGATGATGGTGAGTTCACAATCAGATTCTGAGCTTGGATCCTATTGGTGCTACCTTTGACAGCTTTTAGAAACTTGATCGCCTTCAAGATTGGTTGAAAGTAGGTGTGGACATTCAGACTGGAGGCCAGAGAGGGAATGGTAGGCTCTTCAATGAGAACTATGGCCAAGCTTTCTTAAAGAAGTTCGGTCGGGATAGCGAAGATCCGGGATTGACTTGAAGCTAGGACGAGCAAATACTAAAATTTGTTGCTTCTCAAGTGATCACTGCTTACTCTAAGTTGAAGATCAGACTTATGTTGATGGTGAAGTTCTCTTACTAACATGAATTCGTCCATCTGAGTCCTTGGTGTAGAGCTACCAGGATCTGCAATCCATAAGGTGGAGTAGAGGAATTTGGCTGGTCGGGGTCTCTAATATGAGGTTGGTGAGATCTGGCATCTATAATAAAGAAATTCCACCACCTTCAAGGTCGACCACCAGATAAGGTCAGGCTGTGCTGGGATTCGATATTTAATGGAGGCTTGCTGTCTATCTTGAGCTAGGGATCAAAATCAATTGAAGGGCCACTCCTTTCACTACTCAAGCTCGTTTGACTAAAGTTTGTAGTGCAATTATGGGTCTGCCACTATCAGGAAGGAGTTGAGAGGACTTTCGTTAGGGAGTTCGGCCTGCATACGGGGTCGGGCAGTCATGAGTTATTCTGGAATGATGCTCTGAACCTTGCGATCCTTGGAGTCCAATCTTCAAGGATTTGTCAAGACTAAAAGGTCGACTTGATTGAAGTTTGAGTTCGATCGTTACAACTCCAGTCAATACTATATCAAGGTCGGACATCCAGCTGAACTTCAGTGAAATCTATTTTACCCCAATATTTGTCCCCCTACTCTCGAGTTTAAAGTTTGGATGAAAAAAGTACCAAAAATCTATGACTGCCGAAGTCCTTTCCAACTTCTCACCTTTGAGAGATGAAAAATTTTGGCATTTTCAAACTAGTACTGAAGCTTCTTTTAATGTTGAATGACCTAAAATGACTTTGGTGTTTGAAATTCCCCCCAGTGCCGAGCTCCATGTATGGTGCCATGAAAGCACTGTTAGGCGCCAACTACTACCATGATGAGTGGGACATGCAACAGACAAGGTCTGGATGTTGATGATCTACAATCATAACTACCTTAGAACCTTTCTGGCTATTTAAGAATCACCTTCCCCTCAATTTCCTACTTTGGCCTAGTTCTTCTTCTTCCTTGTGTTCTTTCCCATCCTTTATCTTCCTTGTGCCCAAGTGTCATGTTCCATCTTCCTCTACAATTTTCCTAGTCTTTGACATCTTCTTCACTCTTCGTTCACTATTCTAGTAGCATCACCAAGTTCTTCATCCATCTTAGGTTAGCATTCTAACTCTTTTTCATGCATTTTCTTATTGTTCTTTTGCCTTCTACTCTTCAAAAGTTTCTTTGAGTTTATCCACCGATTTATTCTAATTTTAGAAGGTTTTTTTTTATTTAGTTTGATTCAAGATGGCCTTTAAGATATCCTTATCTGGTAGTTCTAGGAGCCCGTCTGATCTAAACTCCTCAAATCCTGATCATAGGGAGGAAGTCAAACTTATAAAAGAACCTCGTCCAACCTTTATTCTCGAAACCATCCCTTGCTCTCTTTTTCATGAAGATCTTTCCATTATTAGAATCTAGTATGGAATCTCTTCAGAATATAATCTAGAGCTTTCCAAGTTGAGCGGCTAAGCTTATGTCCCTCCCCCAGGTCACTTCTATTTGTACTCCGATGCTCTTCATGCCGGGCTGTGACTTTCAATCTCTTCTTTTGTTGTAGTCTTTTTTTATTTCTTAGATATATCTCTTATGTCAATGGTTCCGAATTCTTTTAGGTTCATTGTAGGATTCCTTGCTCTCTATCTTTTGGCTAAATTCCATCCTACAATCTCTTTATTCCGAATCTTTTTTATCTTTAAGCGACACCCTTCTGCCAAGGATTGGTGGTATCTATCCCCCCAGTTCGGTAAGAAAGGGTTGCTTAAAGGTGCCCCTTCCTTGATTAATAACTAGAAGGAGAAATTCTTCTTCATTTCTTGTCCATCCGTAGAACTAGGGCTTCCTCCACAGGATCAATTGAGGAATTTAGTCCATCGAGCCCCTAAGCTGAAGAGAAAGGCCTTTGACTCTGCTAGCAAATTAAGAAATTATAGAGCTCCTCCACTATCCAAATTATTAGATGATCAAACTTTGTTTAACCTCAGCTTAAGTCCTTTCAATCTGGTAGGTATACATTCACGTCTCATTAATTATTCTTTTGTCTTTTCTTCTAATCTTGATTTTTTTATTGCCATAGAGATGACTCCAAAAGAATTGAAATGATTGTCCAAGAAACTTCGGATCTACAAAAGGAAAGGTAATGTGCCCAGAGAATCATCCAAGTGAGTGAAGGTCAACAATCCAAGCTCGACCACTCCAGCTCAAATTGATTCTGCTCTTGAGGCCATGGTGCCTCCGATGACCCTGAGTTTGCCTGCCGAGGTCCCTATCCCTTCACCTCCCATTGAAAAGGAAAGAAAGGTGGAAAGAAGAAGAAGAAAGTAGTTGCCAGGAAAGCTCAGCCTTAGCAAAACTCTAAAGAATTTGGTGGCAATAGCATCGATTGGAAGAATGCTTCTTTTGATGACTGGAAAGTCATCAAGTCCCTAGTTGATGGGTTCATCCTACCAAACATCTTGGATAGGATTATCCTCGCCAACCTCAAGCAGCAAATGAAAGACTCGCTCAAGGCTTTCCTTGAGGTAATTGCCTTACCCCCCTTTTGTGAACTTATTCATGCGTTCTTCTAGCGACACAACTGACTTCATCATTTTTAGGTGGGCTACCAACTAATCGCTAGTATCAAGGCAATCAACATTCAAAAGGCCAAGACCTCAAAGGCTATAAAGGTTCATGAAGAATACAAGGCCGAGGTCGACCGTCTGCTGAAGGAGAAATTTGCTAAAATTGGGCGTCTTTAGGAGGTGGTCAGAAGTGTGGAACAAACTTTGGTGGAGGTGAAGGAATTGTTGGCCTTGGAGTCAGAGAGGAGGAAGAAGGCAAAAGCTAAAGTGGCTAAGGGGGAAAGATGGATTATCGAATCCAAAGAATAGACTATCTTGAATTTCAAGGCTTCGAAGAAAATGGAAGATATAAAGATCACATTTGCCAAGGAAGCTTTTGTACAAGGGTTCGAGCACTGCCAAAAGAGAGTTGCAGAGAAGTTTCTGAAGCTAGACCTTGGCTTTTTGGTAGAAGAATCTTCTGAAGATGAGGTGGAGCCTTCAATTACTGGTGTTAACCTTTCGACTACTGAACCTGCCATTGCTGAACCCACCGACTCCGCTACCGCACCATCAAAGGTTGGAGACCTCTGATAATTATACTTTTTTTCTTTTATATAATGTATTAAAAAGGTTTTCAATCAATGAAGTCAAATTTAGTTTCTCTTCTTTTCATACCTTCTTTATATTATGGTGTACTGGTTACTTAGAATCTTGTTTGCTAATTGTGCCATGGAACACAACCATATGCCGAGGCTAAACCAATACCTCAAGCTATTCCTTTGAAGGCCGTCATCAAAAATTTGAAGAAGGAAGTTTATTAGGCTAATAAAAAGTTGAAGAAAATAGAAGATGAACTTTAGAAGTTAAAGAAATTAAAACTATGCAGTGGCCACGGTCGAAATCAATTGCCTTCGCCAGTCATCGAAATAATTTTTCAAGGAATATACTACTAAAAAATATCACCTAAGTGAAGAGCTTGGAGAATCCAAAAAATGTGCTAGTGAAAAGTCTTGGACTTTAACTACCAAAGTTAGTTTCCTTGAAGTCGAGCTTAGGGCAGCGAAGAAAAAAATTTTCCTATTGGAGGGGATTCGGCATGGAATACTGATCGAGAAGAGTATGGCTGAGATTGGTCTAAAAGATTCTCTAAGCTTCAGAGCCAACTACACACAATCAAGGATTCATACAACAGTTACAAGCTCGACTGGAGTGACCAAATTGCCAAACTTCAATGGATAGTTTGGAAGGCTGATGAGGAGATTGCTTGACTTTGGAAGCATTTAGCAGACAGGGCTCAAGCTGGCTCAAGTAGAGATTCAAAAAAAATTACTTTCCTAAAATGCACCTTGGGAAGCCTTTCTAAGATGCATGAAAAGGACAAGGCTAAGTTGCTCCAACTCAAGATTCAAACAGCCTATCAGAAGAATGCAGTGAAGGATGTTGAAGCTGATTTGGAGGTTCTGTGGAAAAGACTGAGGGAGACTGAGGAGTGTTGACCCTCCTAAGTGATTTTGATGATGACCAAACATTAAAGCATAAGACTACTAATAAATTTCTTTCTAGTATTCTAAAAGTCAGAAGAAAGAAAGCTCTTTGACCAAAATAAGAAAGATATAAAATGAAATTCAATTCAAGATCAAAATCTCTTGTTTGGTAGTAAATTTCCCTCGAAAATTACCTTGGAGAATTTTTGAGATGTCTCCAAAAGTTTATGAGATGTCTCATGGTGTTTGGCATGGTGAAACAAACTTCTAGCACTAGTTTGAGAAGTCTCGAGTTGAACTCGAGACATCTTTATCTCAGAAAATAGAAACATCATTTCGATGCACTGAGACCGAGATGTCTCGAAGAATTCTTGAGAGGTCTTGAAGTTAGGCAAGATTTTTCCATCGAAAGTGAGAGGACTCCATCTCAGGCGGCAAATTTTTTTTAGAAAATGATTTTTGGGCACCTGAGAATGAGATATCTTCTAATCAAACTAAGAGGTCTTGAAGTCGAGTGAGACATCTCAAGACAAACTGAGAGATCTTGAAACATGGTGACAACTTTTCAATATATAGTTTAAACCTTCTTTTTTTGGCCTCAATGGCTAGTTTTAACCTCCAATGGTCTGATTCAGCCTATCTCTGCATTCCAATCATATCAAGCATGGTGGAAATGTGCCTAATATAAAAGAGAAGAGGAAATACCCTTTGAACATTAAGAAAATGAGAGAAAAGTAAGAACGCCTAGTTTTCAATAACCTAATCTTCTCCATCAATGTTCTCTCAAGCATTAAAGCATCCTTAAGTGCAATAACTTCTAGCATTCAAGGAGGCTACTAACGAACTACATCAACAACATTTTAGCTCAATTTAAGAAGCATTTCATGTTGCAAAAATTCTTTTTTACTCTTCATATACTAGGTTTCAATAGGGGCTAAAACTAGGGGTTTGGGCTTTTACTTTCCATTTGTTGGTCTGAATTATCTTAACTGAGATTTGTAAAGATTGTGGTTGGTAAACCTGAGGAAAAATCAACTAGGTTTGGGATAGTGAACCTAGAAAACTATTCAGCTATAATCTTGAGGGATTATAGTAAAATTCTCAAGAGTTTTTCTTGGAGAGTGGATGTAGGTATTGAGAGTACACCGAACCACTATAAATTTTTTTTTTTTGTGTGTGTGTGCATTTCTCTTGCTTCTCATTGCTCTCATAACTCACTCACCAAGCATTCAAATAGTTTATTTTTGTACATACTTGCTTTAAATTTTAAAAATCTAATTCACCCCCTCTCTTGGGTTGTTTAGCTGGGCAATAATTGATATTAGAGTCTTGGTTTTCTATTAATTATTGATTCTTTTTTCAACTAAGAGAAAAAGATCATGACAATCCAACTAGGAGGATCTCTTACCGAAGGGCAATCCACCAATAAGCCACCTCTTTTCAATGTGTCCAACTATACCTATTGGAAAGCTCGAATGTATATTTTTATACAAGCCCTTGATTATGACATATGGAGTATCATTGTTAATGGGCCGCACACACCAACAATCACTGTGAATGGCATATCATCTCTTAAGTCGGAGAAGGATTGGGATGAATTGGATAAAAAGCTTGTCCAATTAAATGCCAAGGTAATGAATGTTCTTTATTGTGCTCTTGATGCTAATGAGTTTAATCAAATTTTTACTTGCAATTCTATAAAAAAAATTTGGGATAGACTTAAGGTTATGCATGAAGGGACAAATCAAGTCAAAGAGTCTAAGATTAACATGCTAGTTCATCAATATGAACTATTTAAAATGGATCCTACTTAAACTATCACTAGCATGTACATTAAATTTACTGATATTATAAATAGGTTAAAGAGTCTAGGAAAGATTTATACTAATAGTGAATTAGTGAGAAAGATTCTCAGGTCATTGCTTATGTCATGGAAAGCCAAGATGACAACCATCCAAGAGGTAAAAGATCTGAATACACTACCACTTGAAGAGCTTATCGGATCCTTGATGACTCATGAGCTTACAATGGGACAACACAGTGAAGAAGATAGAAAAAAGAAGACTATTGCCTTAAAATCCATGGCTACTGAAAGGAAAGATGATCTATCCACTAGTGACGAGAAAAATGAAGATATGGCCTTGGTGATTAGAAAGTTCAAAAAATTCATGGGTAGAAGAAAATAAGGATTCAACAAAAGAAGCTCATTCAGAGAAGAACCTAGCAAAAAAAAAGGAGAAGGAAAAAGAAAAGGATCAATTCATTTGTTACGAATACAAAAGACTAGGATATTTTAGGGCTGGCTATCCTCAATTGAAGAAAACATCTAAAAGAATGAAGAAGAAGGCTATGTTAGTGACTTAGAGTGATAGCGATGAGTCAAGTTGATCGCTGTCGTAGGCGATCAAAAATAAAACCTAACTCACTACTATATAGATAGGATGAGTTGGGATCGTATCCACAAGGATTGTGTTAATTGCATTTAGATAATAAATTAAAAGTGATTAAAATTAATTTAAAGTTGATTAATTAAAAGGCTAATTAGGAAAGTAAATTAATTAAAGAGGAGTTGTAAGTATGGAGATGGATTCTCAGGATCTTAATTGATCACTTATTTGATAGCTGGTATTTTTTTTAATATGCTTTAATTAATATCTAATCAATAAAGATATAACCTATCTTAGAGAGCACGGTCTATACTCTTAGATCATAGCCCATCTCTTAAAGTTATAGGCTAGTCTAAATTAATTTAGATATAATACCAAGAATTAATCCAAATATAATCTATCCCAAAAGCACGAACCATACCCATAGATCACGACTTATCCTAAGGATAATAAACTATTCTAGATTAATTTCAAGAAAATAAAGATATAAAAATATTATAACTAAAAATAATCTTTATTGTAAATTAAAAAGAAATATAAAAGATGGAAAGTAGATAACACCTTCAAAATAAGATCATAATGATCTCCTGAGAACTACGTCATTAGCCAGACATCGAAAAGTTTCTCGCTGATATCTTCATCTTGAAGCCTTGTAGAAGAACCCGGGTAGCAGCTGGTTGCAGGAATCCAGAGCAGGAGAGAAACTTTGGTGAAGATGCAGACTTTGGTGATGGTTTGTTGAAGAAAGAAAGAGAAAAGGTTGAAGAAATAAGAGTTTGAGAGAGAGAATCAGGGAGAGAAATAGCTTGCTGGTGGTTTTTCGAGAGGAGAGAGAGACTTAGAGAAGCTTAGGAGTGGCTAATCCCCCAAGGGGAGGCTTATCAGAACATTAGGGAGATTTTAGGGAGATTTTTATAGAGAGAAAAAGAGAGGAATTAGGTTAAGATTGGAGAAAAATAGTGAAAATCAAGGTTAAATCAGATTCTGCTGCCTGTGGTAATTTTCTACCATCAGATCGGATTTCAATGGTCTAGATTTGACCAAAATTGGATTCCCGTGCTTAAATAGGGTCCTAATTAAATTTCAGCCATTCGATCTCTTGATAGATTAAATTTGGATCATTGGATGGCGCTAAATCTTTCTTAATCAAGTTGGAATCCCTTTTCCACCATTGGATCTTCACCAGCTCGCTTCCTAACCGTTGGATTGCACAAATTAGCTGAATATTGTTCGAATCAAAGCAGGAATCAATGTTGGCCGTTGGACCTTGAGCAAGACGAACGTCTATCATTGGATCACATAATTAATATTCCTGTAGACCGCATAGACCGACCACACCAGATGCCGCAACCAATCACGCGAAGCTCTACCTAAGAAAATTATCGTTCTACCCCTATGAGCCGTGATGGAATTTTTGTGAACCCCTTAAGGGTCCAAGTCTGCCACGTGGTGCGCTTTGGTTTGCCGCACCTACTAAGCTGGTGTTAGATATGTGTGCCTTAAAAATCAGAATTGACTGACACTTGTTAGACACTTCTAAGGATAAAATTATAAATTTGACTATAAATAATAAAATAGGTTATTTTCTATCATAATGTGTATTTAGTGTCTGTGAAACATCCCTTAAGTTAATGGTAATGATAATTCTTATTTTCAAGAGTTGAAAATTCAAGACATGAATTTTCATTATTAACTCATAAAATGCTTCCGACCGTAGGATCATCATGAGGATGGTGATTGATCTGAAAGATTGATATACAATTACTTCTTTATAGTAGATGAGTCTTGAGTCTATGGTGTAGAGACACCAGAGTGAGAGTACAGGTACTTGTTAGAGAACGAGGGCACTGAGCGTGACTACCTCGAGTAGTCATAAGGAAGTCTACCTTCTTATCGATGACTGGCTCGAAGCTGTAGTAGTGTGTCTGGTTCTTTGACCTGAGGTGCATCGGCAGTTCACCTTGAGGGTGTTATAGTTTGACTACACCATGACTCAGTCTCCTAGCCATTCAGAACCCTAAGGTGTATGTTGGCTATAGCATGTTTATTGTAGGAATTGGATCGCACCAAGAGAAAATCTATCTACCTCGGTAGATGAAGAGCAGCCCTATGATGATCATGAGAATCAAGTCCATAAGCCCATGGCAATGGCAGAGTGAAATAATAGAAAAAGTTTCTATTAAGGTTTTCACATCAGACTTGAATCAAATGATTAAATCATATGATAGAAATTAGGATTTGATGAGTTCATCTTAACTCTAATCTGATCGGAGCTCAAGATAAAAGAACTTAATCACACAGGTAGCTGCAACGAGAGATTCGTTTTCAGTTCTGATGGGTTGTCACCATATACTACTATGTGTCACTAATAGATTTTGAGAGCAATTAGAATGATTTGGATGATCGATCATTCTAGCTGTCTGAATTAGAAAAATTCTGATCCATCGAAAGGTGTTTCGATGATGTCGATGATAAAGATCATGACATATCTCATTACCATACAGAATTGAACCTAACTGAATCACACAAACAAAGGTTTGGATTCGGATATCATCAATTGGACTAACCCAGTTTAATTGATTTGAATAAGATTCAATTAGGTTCAAGAAAATCGTGCTAGCACATGATTGAGCCTAATGTTCTCCTTCAATTATCATTTTAAGTTATCTCGAATGAGACAAATATGTTTATGCTCACTTAGATACCTTTACTCGGTTTGATTAGAGTTTGTCCAAGTTAGAAAAGGGTTGTCTTAATTTATGAGATAAATTTGAGATAACACCTGCCATTTTCCGTCACCTACTAATTCTTGTATTTTGACTTTGGTCAAATGTTGACCTTTGATACTTAAACATCTGCCCATGTGTCATGCATCCATAGGAGATTGATTTTGGATCAGTCAACCTGCTAAAAAGTAGGTGGACCAGGGGTGCATGCCTAGGGAGGCGTGCGCCCATGGATAGAGGCGCTTGGAGTCCCATACAGATGGGACTCCAGTTACTTTGGGGTTTCTACCTAGGTGGTGCCAAAGATTAGACTTTGATCAGTCTTAGGCACCATCTAAGGATGATTTAGAGGGGCTCTTATCTGATTGGATCAGGTAATATCATCCCATCAATCAGATTTAGATCTGATTGCATGAAGCGACGTGATTGGCCGGGATGATGTGGTACTGCATGGCGTAATAGGGTCTATATGAACCCTGTCTGCATCTAGTTTCAAAGAGCTTAGATCTTTGTCCATGCCACAAGACTGCCCCTCTCCCTCCTCCATGCCATCTTCAGGTCTCCTCTCTCCTCTCCACGCCCAAGGAGATTTGGGCTCTAGTTTGGTGCGATCCAGGCAAGAGAAAGATGACAAGAAAGAAAGAAGGCAGCACTACTACAAGAGATGATACCTGATCTTCAAAAGGAGTTTTGAAGATCCTCCAAATCAGATTCAGATATGATATTTGGAGAAATGATAAAGAAGGAGAAGATCTCTAGATCCAATCTAAGTGGATACTGATAGAGGCCAGGCACTTGTATGGCTAGATTCAGAATCTCAAGCAATCAACAGGATCATCACAGGATAATTTGATTACCCAACAATAAGGTATAAAATTAAATTTATTTTAATTTATTTTATTTTTATTAGATTTATAAAATCAGATCTAAAATGTCTCAGATCTGATTTAGATTCAAAAGAAAAATTTTTGAAATATCTCTCTTTATCCAATCTAGATCTGAACAAACCTGATCTAGAAAAATGGGATTTTTCCTTCAGCTGGCCGATCTACATTAGGAACCGTGGACCAACCGACCGATCTACCATGCATTGGACTTATTTTTTTTCCTTTTTCTTTTATTTGAAACTTCCAAGCTTCATAACTTTTTCATTTTAGCTCTGATTTAAGTGAAATTTATTTCGTTGCAACCAATAAATCAAGCTATTTTCATCTATGGTTTCTTTTCTATAAAAGATAGAATAAAAGTATCAATTCTTAAGAAATAAGAATAAATTAGTTAATAAAATAATAAATTAACACTTTTATACATATATTTTATATGTTTATCACACCCCTATACTTAAACTTTGCTCATCCTTGATATATTAGCAATATATACCGACTTAGCCTTGAAGTAAAAGTTAGATTTAGACACTCCTAAAGATAGCTAATACCCGATCAGATCATTAAAGAGGTACATCGTCAAATTACCAATTCGATCCAATTAATGGTTGAGTCTTAGCTATCAAAATTTTTAGAGCTCTTCTTTCACCAACTTTCCACTTTACTCTCTAAATCCTCTAACTTGATGTGAGCTGGATTTATTATCTTTCTTACAATTTAGTCTCCTTATTATCTATTTTTTTTTTAGATTCTTGCATCCCCACCTTTTGACATGAACCACAATACTTACTTAGGCAAAGAGGTCCAGTTACTCAGTGAGACAATGCTAGATTCTTTTTTTTATTCATACTGTCCATCTTTTTTATGCAAACTACAATGCTTACATAGGTGAAGAGGCCCGATTACTCAGTTGAAAACCAGTATTTTTTTTATTATAATTTTTTTTGATAAATTTTAAGGAAGACTTTTGCATATTTTGATCCTTCCACCCAATTCTCATGAAGTAGATTCTCTATTGAGATAAGTAAGAAGAAGGTTCTAAAATCACTCTTAAAATTTGGTCTGGTCTAGATCCTTCCATTTATTAGGTTTTCTTAATAATTTATTTCTCAGTATCTCTAAAATTATCTAGACCATTAATCACTCATTGATTAGGATGCCTAATTAACTTTTAATCAAAATAAAGTTTTGGGTACATAAAACTAATTATTTCAAATCATACTTGAGGACTCACAAGTTTTAAAGTTAATTATTCTCTCTCCAACTTAATTTTCATTATCCTTATTGGAAGAAGAGAAAAATAAAAATATTTATCAAGTAGGGGTACCACCTGTTTTATTGTTTGCAAATCCTTCGTAATATTCCATCAAGATTATACAGGATGTTTGATGTGCTCCCTCAAACTTAGGCCGATCATCTTTATTGGTTTTCTATAAAAAGATAAAAACTAGAAAACTCAAAATCTGAAAAATAAAATGATGGGTTGCCTCCCAATAAGTGCTAAGTTTAAGATCCTTAGCCAGACTAGGTGACTTTGCCTATCTAGTATCAAAAATTGGATTGACAAATTTTAATGGTTTTGGATTGCCAATCTCAAGAAGATGGCTTGCGATCCCATTATTTATGAATTTTAGTAATTTCTTGCCAATCTTTAGAAAGTAACTCATAGCCCCATTCTTAGTCAATTTTAGTTTTCTAATTTTAAGAAAATAATTTATGAACCCATTCAAAGGTTCTTATTTATTGAGAATTTTTTCTATTTATTCTTTTAATATGCTTATAAATTAAGTTTTTGGATTAAGGATTGAGTCTGATATAATAGGTACTGGAAGGGTATCACTCGGTTCTAAACATGCATACTTAGGTGTGACCAAGGATGGATTTAGTTCTAGAGGAGGTGGTGATTCTAGAGAAAAAGCTATTGGAGTAAGTATTGATTCATATTTCTCAGCCCATGAAAAAGTGGTGCTAAAATTGCATGGCTTTAATAATGTATTTTAATTTTTAGTATACCCATTTACATTAAATTTATCCACTCTAAAAGAATTCAAACGTGTATGCACTGAGTCTTGAAAAATAATTCTAGGGATAGCTTCCTTAATTACATCTTTAGATTCATCCATCTTAAAATAATTTTCAATTTGTATACTAGGCTGTTCTATAAGGGTTTCATTAACATTGAAGCTCTCAGCTATATATTGCTCCCTGGAGTCACTTATGGGCTGACTAGATAATTCTTCCTTCTCCTTACTATTGAATGCAGCAGTTAGTTGACTAACTTGGGTTTCTAACTTGGCTATAGATTGAGTATGAGTTTCTAATATGTGTAAAATATTCTCTTTAAATGTTGAACTATAGGCACCTAAAGAGGGTTGCTAAATATTTTGATTATGGTACACCATAAAAGTTTCTTCGGAATAAATAGGTTCATAATCAGTTGCTGGTTATGATGTCTCATAAAAATTTGAATAGTTTTTCCAACCTAGATTATAGGTATTTGAGTAAGGATTATAATAATTGGTTTGAGTTGGGGTTGGGTAAATCTGCTCATGTATAAATTTTCTAGATGAATATGCCGTTGAACATTCACTAGCCAAGTGGTTAGGACTCAAACATATTTCACACACATGCAAGGGTGAGGTAGGAGAGTATCTCATATTCAATTGATAGTCAAGTTTTTGGGAGAGCTCACCTACCTTATTGCGGATATCTATGAAGTTTTCAACTTCATGGATTCTACTACTATTAGATTCATACATGGGTGTATAGGGGTCACAGGTATAAGAAGAAGGGGTAAAGTATTCTCTCGATTGGCAAAAAAATGCAGCCATAATTCTAGGTTTATTAGCTCTAAGAGTTCGATTTTAGAATCTAGGGTTTGAATTTTAGGCAGTAAGGAACAATGCCCAAGTAAATACCCCACAATTATGCCTTAGAACAAATACAGTTTTAAGTTTATATATATATATATATATATATATATATATATATATATATATATATATATTGTAATAGAATTTTTTTTAATAAGATAAAAAAGATGAAAGAAATTCTAAAGATGAGAGCCTAGAGAGTCCTAAATCTAAGAAATAGATGCGAAGAGGTTAATTAGGTTTGATGTTTGCAGGTTAGCAATTGAGTTATGCAATCAATCCTAGCTAAGGGTTATCCTAGATCTAGATAGCTCCTAATGGTCAAGGTCTCCTTAAAGCCCTCAAAGTAAAGAATTAGCCAATCAACTAGTCAGGTAAGTATAAGGTTGGTGGGAGTCCCTCCGTTGCTCGCCTTAGACACCAATTGTACTTGGCCAGGTAAGCTAATGAAATCAATTAAGTAACCACCTTTCTTCAGGCCCAGTCGACCCTGAACCACATGCCTTACACAATAATTGACTTAACTAATCCTAACCCGATCCAACTCTTAGATTTTCTTGTCCTAATGAGCTCGAGTATCCTTAGGGGCCAATGTCTAATTAATTTTAGAATTAAGGTTTGGATCAATGCAATATGAAGATTTATGATTTTTGGGCTAAGAAAGGATGATCAAATCCTCACCTTATCTTGTTTAATTGGGTTTAGCGCCCTTAAAGTATCTTATGAAGATGAGATGCAGAAAGTCAAGATGTCCAAGTACAGTGAAACAAGCAGATTTAAATTAATTGGGTTTACTTATTAGGTTTTGTAATTAAGTCTCTAAACCCTAAACAACTTATGTGGTGTCAAAAAAAAATATTTTTAAATTTTTATTTTATTTTTAAAATTTTTATTTATTTATTTTATTTATTATTTTTAATTTTTTTAAATTTTATTCATTTATTTAAAGCAACTAAATCACAATCTCCGACAATAGTGCCAAAATTTGATCGCTGTCGTAGGTGGTCAAAAATAAAACCTAACTTACTACTATATAGATAGGATGAGTCAGAATCGTATCCACAGGATCATGTTAATTATATTTAAATAATAAATTAAAAATGATTAGAATTAATTTAAAATTGATTAATTAAAAGGCTAATTAAGAAAGTAAATTAAATAGCAAATTAATTAAAGAGGAGTTGTAGGTATTGAGATGGATTCTTAGAATCTCAATTGATCACTTATTTGATAGCTGGTATTCTTTATAATATATTTTAATTAATATCTAATCAATAAAGATATAACCTATCTTAGAGAGCACGGTCTGTACTCTTAGATCACAGCCCATCCCTTAAAGTTATAGGCTAGTCTAAATTGATTTAGATATAATATCAAAAATTAATTCAAATATAATCTATTCCAAGAGCACGAACCATATCCGTAGATCATAGCTCATCCTAAGGATAATAAACTTTTCTAGATTAATTTCAAGAAAATAAAGACATAAAAATATTATAACTAAAAATAATCTTTATTATAAATTAAAAAAATATACAAAAGATAGAAAATAGAAAACACCATCAAAATAAGATCACAATGATCTCTTGAGAACTAGGTGATCAGCCAGACATCAGAAAGTTTCTCGCTGATATCTTCATCCTAGAGCCTTATAGAAGAATCCGGGCAGCAGCTGGTTGTAGGAATCTAGAGCAGGAGAGAAACTTTGGTGAAGATGCAGGCTTTGGTGATGGTTTGTTGAAGAAAGAAAGAGAAAAGGTTGAAGAAAGAAGGGTTTGAGAGAGAGAATCAGGGAGAGAAATAGCTTGCTGGTGGTTTTGGAGAGGAGAGAGACTTGGAGAAGCTTAGGAGGGGCTAATATACCAAGGGGAGGCTTATCAGAGCTTTAGGAAGATTTTAGGGAGATTTTTATAGAGACAAAAGGAGATAAATTAGGTAAATATTAGAGAAAAATAATGAAAATCGAGTTTAAATCGGATTCTGCTGTCTGTGGTAAGTTTCTGCCGTCATGGTCCAGATTTGACCAAAATCGGACTCCCATAGCTTAAATAGGATTTTGATTAAATTTCAGCCATTCGATCTCTTGATAGATTGAATTTGGATCATTGGATGGCGCTAAATCTACCTTAATCAAGTCGGAATCCCTTTTCCATTGTTGGATCTTCATTGGCTCGCTTCCTGACCATTGGATCGCGCAAATCAGCTGAATATTGTTCGAATCAAAGCAGGAATCATTGCTGGCCATTGGATCTTGACCAAGACAAATGCCTATCATTAGATCATGCAATTACTATTCCTGTAGACTGCATAGATCGACCACCCCAGATGCTGCAACCAATCACGCAAAGCTCTGCTTGAGAAAATTACCGTTCTACCCCTATGAGCTGTAATGGATTTTTGATGAACCCCTTAAGGGTCCGAGTCTGCCACATGGCATGCTTTGGTTCACCGCACCTACTGAGCTGGTTGGTCTGTGATAGAAACCGTGGATCGACCGATCGATCTACCATGCACCAAACTTATTTTTTCTTTTCCTTTTATTTAAAACTTCCAAGCTTCATAACTTTTTTATTTTAGCTTCGATTTGAGTGAAATTTATTTCATTGCAACCCATAAATTGAGCTCTTTTCATCCATGATCATCTTTTCTATAAAAGATAGAATAAAAATATCAATTATTAAGAAATAATGATAAATTAGCTAATAAAATAATAAATTAATACTTTTATACATATATTTTATATGTTTATCATAAGTTCAGAAGAAGAAAGTCCAAATGAAGCAAACTTATGCTTCATAACTCAAGAAGAAGAGGTATCTTCTGAATCTACTTTAGATTTTTCTTTTGATGAACTTCAGGATGCATTCTATAAATTAATGAAAGATTTCAAAAAAGTAAACTCAAAAAATAGAAATCTAAAAGAAGTGAATTAAATACTTATTAAAAAAAGGAAGATGCACTTAGTGAATATGACAAACTAAAAGAAGAAAACAAAATCTTAAAGAATGAATTGGACAAACTAAAACCTTTAGTTGATAAGTTCACATGTAGTTCAAAAAAAATATAAATGATATTAAATAATTAAAGAAAAGTTTATGATAAAGCTGGCCTAGGATATAAACCTAAAGACAAAACTAAATTCCTAAAGAACTTCTTCACTACACCTTCATCCATTAACCCCTCTCATATTACCTGTTTTAGTTATGGCAAAGTAGGACACAAGGGATTTGCATGCAATACTAGTAAACTTAATGAAAAATCATTTAGAAAAATTTAGGTTCCAAAAGGAACCATGACCACTAACCCAAAAGGACCCAAGAAGACTTAGGTACCAAAAACAATCACCTAAATTTCTATGCAGGAATGCCTTACAACCAAAGGATCTAAACATGAATAGTAATTGGATAGTGGCTATTCAAGTCATATGTCGGGTGATAAGAAATAGTTTTTCATCCTTGAAGGAAGGAAGGGGGAGAAGTCACCTTTGGCGATAATGGCAAAGAAAAAATTATCGGCATTGGTAAAATTCAGATTATCCCATCTACCTTCATAGATAATGTTTTGTTAGTTGATAATTTAAAATATAATTTGCTTAATATAAGTCAGTTATGTGATAAAGATTGTAAAGTTTTATTTAAATCATCCATGTGCATAGTATCTAGTTCCTTAGATGATAGCATGAAGTTTATTGGATTTAGGCATGGCAACATCTACATGATTGATTTTAATGAAATTGTCATAAAGAGTGGTCAATGCCTAGTTGCAATGAATGTTAACATCAAATAAACTAGTTAACTTTGGCACTGTAAGTTAGAACATGCCAGCATGCATACTCTATCAAAATTGCTTAACAAAGATTTAGTTAAAGGTTTATCAAAACTAAATTTTAAATTTGATCATGTTTGTGATGCTTGTCAAATTAGAAAATAAAGTAGGAGGAGTTTCAAATTTAAAAATATGATTTTAACTTCTAGGCCTTTTGAATTAATTCACATGAATTTGTTTGGACCTACTAGGACTACAAGCCTAGGAGGAAAGAAGTATGGTCTTGTTATTATTGATGATTACTCTCATTTCACATGGATTTTATTTTTGACACACAAAGATGAAGCTTTTCCATGTTTTCAAAGTTTTATAAAAAGATCTTAAACAGAAAAAACTCAACTATATTTTGTATTCATAGTGATCATGGCACTAAATTTGAAAATAAGCTTTTTGAAGAATTTTGTAATGAACATGGCATTGAATATAACTTTTCTATACCAAGAACACCTCAACAGAATGGAGTAGTTGAAAGAAAAATAGAACCTTGGTTGATATGGTCCATACCATGTTGTGTGAAGGAAATCTATCCAAATATTTTTGAGCTGAAGCTATTAACACCACATATTATATCTTAAATAGAGTTTTAATTCATCCTATTTTAAAGAAAATCCCCTATGAGCTTTGGAAAGAAAAAAGACCTAACATTAACTACTTTTATGTATTTGGTAGCAAATGCTTCATTCATAATAATGACAAAGATAATTTAGGCAAATTTGATGCTAAAGCAGATGAAGGTAGCTTTCTCAGATATTCTTCATCTAGCAAAGCATATAGGATCTTCAACAAATATTCATTGGTTGTTGAAGAATTCATTCATGTAGTATTTAATGAAGCTAACAATCAACCTTCGAGAAAAGAAAAATACTTTGATGATGTAAGAATTCTTGAAAATGGAATGAAGGAGCTTAACTTAAAGGACAACACCACTCATGATAAAGATGAATTCACAACAACTATTGAACATGAAAAGAATAGTGAGCAAGAAACTACTAGAGAACATGAAGATCTACCCAAGGAGTGGAGGTATATACATAACCATCTGAGAGAATTAATCTTAGGTGATCCTTCACAAGGAGTAAGAACTAGATCATCTTTTAAAGATACTTTTGATTATCTTGCTTTCATTTTATAAATTAAACCTAAAATATAGAAGAAGCTAAAAAAGACTCAAATTGGATGTTAGCTGTACAAGAAGAACTAAACCAATTTGAAAGAAATAATGTTTGGACTCTTGTAAATAGACCCCTTGATCATCTCATAATTGGCACAATGGATATTTAGGAACAAACTACATGAACATGGAAATGTGATAAGAAATAAAGCTAGATTAGTTGCAAGGAAATATAATCAAGAAGAAGAGATTGACTTTGATGAAATATATGCTTTTGTAACAAGATTAGAAGCTATAAGATTATTACTTACTTTTGCTTGCTATATGTATTTTAAATTATTTCAAATGGATATTAAGAGTGCCTTCTTAAATGGTTATACTACTGAAGAAGTATTTATTGAACAACCTCCTGGGTTTAAAAATCACTCACTTCTTAATCATGTGTATAAATTATATAAAGCACTCTATAGACTTAAACAAGCACTTAGACCTTGGTATGAGAGATTAAGTAATTTTTTTTTATAAAATAAATTTACTAGAGAAAGTGTGAACACTACACTATTTTTGAAAAAGAAAAATAATGATCTCCTTGTAGTTTAAATTTATGTGGATGATATCATACTCGGAGCTACTAGTGAGGATCTTTGTTAAGAGTTTGCAAGATTAATGTTGGTTGAATTTGAAATGAGCATGATTGACGAGCTGACCTTCTTCCTTGGGCTTCAAATTAAACAATCAAAGGAAGGTACTTTCATTAGCCAAACTAAGTACATCAAAGAAATGCTAAAAAAGTTTAGTATAAAAAATGGAAAGAAGATTGGCATACCAATAATTCCCTCATGCAAATTCGACAAAGATGAAAATGGTAAGAACATAAATGAAAAGATCTAGAGGTATGATAGGATCCCTACTCTATTTAACTGCAAGTAGGCTTGATATATTATTTAGTATTTGCATGTGTGCTAGATTTCAATCTAATCCTAAAGAATCATACTTATTTGCTGTTAAGAGAAATTTTAGATATCTAGTTAACACACATAACTTAAGAATCTGGTACTCAAAACACTCCTCTATTGAATTGATAGGATACACTAATGCTAATTATGGAGGATGTAGAATGGATAGAAAAGGTACTAGTGGCACTTGCCAATTTTTAGGATTGAACTTGATTTCATGCTATAGCGAGAAGCAAAATTCTATGGCATTGTCAATAGTCGAGGCCGAATATGTTGCTGTAGGAAGTTACTGTGCACAAATACATTGGATCAACCAACAACTCAAAGATTTTAGACTTAAACAAAATAATCTACCAATTAGATGTGACAATACAAGTGCCATATACTTAACTAAAAATCCTATTCAATACTCTAGGACTAAGCATATTAAGATTAGGCATCACTTCATAAGAGACCATGTCTAAAACAAAAATATCATACTTGAATTTGTCTCAACTGAAAATCAACTTGCCGATATTTTTATAAAACCCCTAAATGAAGATAGATTTTCTAAAATTAGAGGTAAACTTGAAATTTATGATCCATTTTAAGTTTGTTTTATCTTATGTTTATTGAATGAAGATTGTATGTCCTCTTAGCATCCTTAGCACTCTCATTTCTATCTAGAATTGTCAAGAATTTTCTGTTAGAAAATTATCTTTTCTTAAATTCCATCCTTATTCATGAGACATCTCGATTTTTGATCGAGACATCTCGATTGCTATCCGAGATGCCTCATCCTTAACTCGAGGCCTCTCGATTTTTTTGAAACTTCTCATCCTTATGACAAGACTTTTCGAGTTTCATTGGTCCCACTTTTTAGCAAAAATCTGTCAAGCCATCACTTTCATTTCCTTTTTTCTTTCACTGAGAGCTCTTGTTTGAAACTCTCATGAACTTCTTCCAATCCACTCCGAATCTCTAAATCACTATTCCATTCCTTCCTTGGTCAGATTTTGAGATCCCAATGGCTCCAAAAAGGAAAACCTCTATCACTTAAAGAACATCCACCACTCCTTCGACTAAAAATAGGGTAAAATAGCAGCAAGACATCTCCCAGGCATCTCCAGCAGCCCCTTCTTCTCGATCTCATCTATTTGTGGCAACTAGAATAATTCCTACTGGATGGAAGGTAGATTTTGGGTTTCTTGATAAAGGAAACTTCCACATAGGGTCATGGCTTCAATAGCAAGGATGGGAGAAACTCTACTCACTCGAGGTAAAGGTTTATCCAGACCTTGTAAGGGAATCTTTTGATAATCGTAAGTTTGAGGGGGAGTCAGGGATTGAATTAGTGGTGAAAGGGGTTCATATTATCTTAGATTAAAGGAGACTAGGGCATATTCTGGAGGTACCAAGGTCAGGGATTTGTTATTTAAATTTGATTGAGAAAATTGAAGCTTTGAAGTATGTCTTAGAATGAAAAAATGTGAATGAAAATGAGCAATTGATGATGAACTATCTTTCCATAGAAATGAGACTACTTCATAGTATTATAAGTCATATAATTCTTTTTAAGCTTGGAAGACATGATTGGATTGGGAAGAAAAAACTAGTAGTCATGTACTATTTAGTGATAGAAACCCCTATGAACTTTCCATTCTTAATGCTTTAGCAAATTAAGGACACTACAAATAAGAGCAAGGCGTGTCTTCCATATGTAATGATCTTCATACTAATTTTCAAGGACTATCACATAGACTTAGAAAGTGAAGATTTCAAAGGACTGGCTCACATAGACTATCTGAATGAGGGTACTTTGCACATAATAAAGTTTGTAAAGAAAGAGGATAGATGGATGAGATCAGATGAAGATGCAGCTATCAAAAATGAACCCGAAGAACATAGACCCCCACCTCCTCCATCTTCTCCCTTTGCTTCTGGACCATCTATCATGGCACCTGGATCACCACACACACCGCAAGCTCATCCAAGCCATTTTCCAACCCTGCCTTCTAATTTTGACTCAGACATACTAGTAGAAAGGATTGTAGAGCAGGTTGTAAAGAAAGTGTCTGAAAGAATGACTGAACTGATCTATGGATTGAAGCATCAACTTCTAGTTAGCATTGAAGAATAGAGGATATCTATTGAGGGATAGACTAAGATGCTCAACCAACAAATTAGTAGCCTATCTTAGAGGCTGGAGAACTTGGAAAAAGAACAGCATGGGTCATCTGCACATATGGAGCTTCCAATTTTAGAGATGGCAAAGGTAGCCCGAAGAGTAGAGAAAGCATTATCATCTAGTCCACGAGCACGAAAGTGATCATTGCATCCCTTTGGCAGATTGTGGATAGCTTTGGAAACCTTGGGTCTCGGGCTCCTTCTTCTTCTCGACCCACCCCCTCTCCTAGACCGGCCCCTCACCTTTTCTTCACTAGACCTTGTTCAGCCTCTGAACCTATCATAGAATTTCTCTCTGACTAGGAATAGGTCTAGCATTTTCTTTTCTCTATCTATGTATTATTTTTAATTTGCCTTTGAGTATATTTGTAAAAACCTCTTTTTGTAAACCAATATACTTCTATGTTGATGTAATCTTTCCTTTCTTCAATAAAATTAATGTTTCTTAAAAATATACTTCTTCTTTCGCAATGATCATGTCATTATTGTTTGAAATGAATTTAATGTAATTTTGATGCTGACAAGAAGGGAGAGAAAATATGTATGTCAATCTTAATTAAATCTCACTAAATCTCAATTAAAATTATATATAGGAAAAGGAAGGATCATTCAACTCTTATATAAATCAAAAGAGCACATATTAAAGGAGAGCATTGATATAATATTGCAAGCTTGAGCATTTTAGAATTTGAATATTTTTATATTAAAGTATTACCTCTTGCATTTACATATACATATTATATACATATTGCTTTTTTTTTTGAGTGCTTAACATTTTGTCATCATCAAAAAGGGGGAGATTGTTGACCCCCCTAAGTGATTTTGATGATGACCAAATATTAAATCATAAGACTACTAATAAATTTCTTTTTAGTATTCTAAAGATCAAAAGAAAGAGAGCTCTTTGACCAAAATAAGAAAGATATAAAGTGGAATTCAGCTCAAGATCAAAATCCCTTGTTTGGTAGAAAAATTTTCCTTAAAAATTGTCTTGGAGCATTTTCGAGACATCTCAAAAAATTTACGAAACGTCTCATGGTGTTTGGCATGGTGAAATAGGCTTCTGGCATAGGTTCAAGAAGTCTTGAGTTTAACTCAAGATGTCTCTATCTCGGAGAATAGAAACATCATTTCTGTGTATTGAGATCAAGACGTCTTAAAAAATTCTCGAGATGTCTCAGAGTCGGGTGAGACTTCTCCATTGGAAGTGAGAGGACTCCATCTCAGGTGGCAAATTTTTTTAGAAAGATGATTTTCGAACATTTGAGAATAAGATATCTCCTGATCAAACCGAGAGGTCTTGAAGTCAAGCGAGACATCTTGGACAAACCAAGAGGTCTTGAAACACGGTAACAGCTTTTCAACGGATAGTTTAGACCTCATTTTTTCAATCCCAATGGCTTGTTTTCACCTCCAACGGTCTAATTCAACCTGTCTCTGCATTCCAATCATATCAAGCATGGTGGAAATGGGTCTGGTATAAAAGAGAAGAGGAAATATCCTTTGAACCTTTAGAAAATGAGAGAAAAGTAAGAACGCCCAGATTTCAATGAGCTAAACTTCTCTATTAAAGTTCTCTCAAGCATTAAAGTGTCCTCAAGTGCAATAACTTTCAGCATTCAAGAAGGCAACTAATGAACTACATCAACAATATTTCAGCTCAATTTAAGGAGCATTTTGTCTTGTAAAATTTTTTTTTTACTCTTTGTGTACTAGGTTTCAACAGGGGCTGAAACTAGAGGTTTGGGCTTTTACTTTTCATTTGCTGGTCTGAATTACCTTAACTGAGATTTGTAAAGATTGTGGTTAGTGAACCTAAGAAAAAACCAACTAGATTTGAGATAATGAGCCCAAAAAAATTATCCGACTGTAATTTTGAGGGATTATAATGAAATTTTCAAGAGTTTTGCTTGAAAAATGGACGTAGGTGCTGGAAGTACATTGAACCACTATAAAAATTTCTTATTTGTGTGTGTGTATTTTTCTTACTTCTTATTGCTCTTATAACTCACTTATCAAGCATTCAAATTGTTTATTTCTGCACACACTCTTAAAATAGCTTGGGTAGGTAGTTTGAAGTCCAAGTAGGACTTCATCTTATTCTCTTTCTTTCTTTCTCTTTTGTAATTGACCCTGGAGACCTCTTGTACTGAACTTTAATATCAATGAAATTATACTTTTTTCAAGCATCTTTCTATCTTGTTTTGATTTAGTATTTATGAAATTCCTTTCTCTTATGCTATGTTCGTTGTTGATGTTGCTTTGGAATGATAATCTCAACCCAACCTCTCGTAGGTGTGTCCTCCTTGTTTATAAACAAGAATCTTCTAAACTCATTTAGTCTTCTAGTTTAGGATCCGAGATTTTTGTGTCCTTCAAAAAGGTCTTCACCATGTTAGAACGAGGTCTTTCTCCTATTTCTGATGAGGTTAATCTCTTGTTTAAGGATTGGAGGCCTTCACATCTCTCATAAGGATCTTCATCCACGTCAGGATGAGGTCCACCTATTTTTGATGTGGTTGGCTACTATACTTGTTAGGATGAGGTCCACCTCCTATTTCTAATAAGATTGTTGAGACACAAGAGGGCCATTAAGAAGGCCTCTCATCATTACCTTCTATTTAAGAATTGGAGGCCTTTAATCCCTCGTAAGGATCTTCATCCACATCAGGATGAGATCCACCTTCTGTTCCTGACATGGTTGGCTACTATCCTTGTTAGGACAAGATCCACTTGTTGTTTCTAATAAAATTATTGGGACACAGAAGAACTATTGAGAGGGCCTCTCCTTGTTACCTTCTATTTAAGAACTAGAAGCCTTCAATCCCTTTTAAGGGTCTTCATCCACGTCAGGATGAGATCCATCTCCTCTTCCTGACATGGTTGGCTACTATCCTTCTTAGGATGAGGTCAACCTCCACCTCCTAATAAGGTTACTAGAGGCATAAAAGGGCCATTGAGAGGGCCTCTCTCCACTACCTCCTATTTAAGAGCTGGAGGCCTTCAATCCTTCATAAGGATCTTCATCCACGTCAGGATGAGGTTCACCTCCTATTTCTAATGTGGTTGGCTGCTATCCTTGTTAGAACAAGGTCCATCTCCTATTTCTAATAGGATTGTTAGGGTACAAAAGAGCCATTAAGAGGCCTCTCCTCATTACATCCTATTTAAGAAT
The DNA here is from genome assembly GCA_006176705.1 of Cocos nucifera. Taxonomy (NCBI): domain Eukaryota; kingdom Viridiplantae; phylum Streptophyta; class Magnoliopsida; order Arecales; family Arecaceae; genus Cocos; species Cocos nucifera. The sequence continues at coordinate 141,982 of QRFJ01007588.1, forward strand.
AGAAAGCCTTTAATCCCTCATAAGGATCTTCATTTATGTTAGGATGAGGTCCATCTCCTGTTCCTAATGTGGTTGGCTACTATTCTTGTTAGGATGAGGTCCACCTTCTATTTCTAATAAGATTGTTGGGACATAAAAGGGCCATTGAGAGGATCTCTTCTAGTTGTCTCCTATTTAAGAATTGAAGACCTTCAATCCCTCGTAAGGATTTTCATCTATGTCAGGACGTGGTCCACCTCCTATTTCTGATATGGTTGACTACTATTCTTATTAGGATGAGGTTCACCTTCTATTCCTAATAAGATTATTGGGACACAAAGGGGCTATTGAGAGGACCTCTCTTCATTACCTTCTATTTAAGAACTGAAGATCTTCATCCTCATTAATGTTAGATATGTGTGCCCTAGAAGCCAGAATTGACTGACACTTATAGTACACTTTTAGAGGCAAAATTATAATTTTGACTATAAATAATAAAATAGGTTATTTTTTATAACATATGTGTATTTAGTGTTTGTGATACATCCCTTGAGTTAATGGTAATGATAATTCTTATTTTCAAGAGTTAAAAATTTAAGACAAGAATTTTTATTATTAACTCATAAAATGCTCCTGACCGTAGGATCGTCATGAGGATGGTGATTGATCCAGAAGGTTAGTGTACAATCGCTTCTTCATAGTAGATAAGTCTTGAGTCTATAATGTAGAGACACTGGAGTGAGAGTACAGGTACTCGTTAGAGAATGAGGGCACTGAGCGTGACCACCTCGAGTAGTCATAAGGAAGTCTATCTTCTCATCGATGACTAACTCAAAGCTACAGTGGTGTGTCTGGTTCTTTGACCTAAGGTGCATCAGTAGTTCACCTTGAGGGTGTTATAGTTTGACTACACCATAACTCGGTCTCCTAGCCATTCGGAATCCTGAGGTGTATGTTGGCTATAGCATGTTCATTGTAGGAATTGGATTGCACCAAGATGGAATCTATCTACCTCGGTGGATGAGGAGCAGCCCTATGATGATCATGAGAATCAAGTCCATAAGCCCATGGCCATGGCAAAGAGTGAAATAATAGAAAGAGTTTCTACTAAGGTTTTCACATCGAACTTGAATCGAATGATTAAATCATATGATAGAAATTAGGATTTGATGAGTTCACCTTAACCCTAATCTGATCGGAGCTTAAGATAGAAGAACTTAATCACATAGGTAGCTGCACCAAGAGGTTCATTTTTAGTTTTGATGGATTGCCACCACATACTGCTAGATGTCAATGGTGGATTTTGGGAGCAATTAGAATGATTTAGATGATCGATCATTCTAGTTGTCTGAATCAGAAGAGTTCTGATCCATCGGAAGAAGTTTCGATGATGTTGATGATAGAGATCATGACATATCTTATTATCATACAGAACTGAACCTAAATGGTTCACACAAATAAAAGTTTGGATCTGGATATCATTAATTAAACTAATCGAGTTCAATTGATTTGAACTAGATTCAATTAGGTTCAAGAAAATCATGCTAGCACACGCTGCGTCAAAAGCTGTGAAGGAAGCATTCTTGTACAAGAAGTTTGCTGCGGAGATCGGAGTAATACCATCAAATGCCATTCCTCTGTACTGCGACAACAATGGCACCATAGCCCTTGCTAAGGAGTCGAGGTCTCACCAAAAATCTAAGCACATCGAGCGGTGATACCATCTCATCCACGATTACCTCGAGAAGGGTTACGTCGAGGTCAAGAGAGTCGACTCCTTAGACAATGCGGTGGACCCGCTTACAAAGCCGTTGGGCCAGCAGAAGATCAAAGCCCATCTTAAGAAGATGGGACTTAGACTTGTAGCCAATTGGCTTTAGGTCAAGTGAGAGTTTGTTAGATATGTGTGCCCTAGAAGCCAGAATTGGCTGACACTTGTAATACACTTCTAGGGGCAAAATTATAATTTTGACTATAAATAATAAAATGGGTTATTTTCTATCATATATGTGTATTTAATATCTATAATACATCCCTTAAGTTAATGGTATTGATAATTCTTATTTTCAAGAGTTGAAAATTTAAGACAAGAATTTTCATTATTAACTCATAAAATGCTCCTAACCATAGGATCATCATGAGGATGGTGATTGATCTAGAAGGTTAGTGTACAATTGCTTCTTTATAGTAGATGAGTCTTGAGTCTATGATGTAGAGACACCAGAGCGAGAGTATAGGTACTCATTAAAGAACGAGGGCACTAAGCGTGACCACCTCGAGTAGTCATAAGAAAGTCTACCTTCTCGTCGATGACTAACTCGAAGCTGCAGTGGTGTGTCTGGTTCTTTGACCTAAGGTGCATCGATAGTTCACCTTGAGGGTGTTATAGTTTGACTACACCATGACTCTGTCTCCTAGCCATTCGGAACCCTAAGGTGTATGTTGGCTATAGCATGTTCATTGTAGGAATTAGATTGCACCAAGATGGAATTTATCTACCTCGATGGATGAGGAGCAGCCCTATGATGATCATGAGAATCAAGTCCATAAGCCCATGGCCATGGTAGAGAGTGAAATAATAGAAAGATTTTCTATTATGGTTTTCACATCGGACTTGAATCAAATGATTAAATCATATGATAGAAATTAGGGTTTGACGAGTTCACCTTAACCCTAATCTGATCGAAGCTCAAGATAGAAAAACTTAATCACACAGGTAGCTACACCAACAGGTTCATTTTCAACTTTAATGGGTTGCCACCATATACTGCTAGGTGCCACTGGTGGATTTTGGGAGCAATTAGAATGATTTAGATTATCGATCATTCTAGTTGTCTGAATCAGAAGAGTTTTAATCCATCGGAAGAAGTTTCGATGATGTCGATGATGGAGATCATGATATATTCTATTACCATACAGAACTGAACCTAACTAGATCACACAAATAAGGGTTTGGATTAGGATATCATCAATTGAACTAACCGAGTTCAATTGATTTGAATTAGATTCAATTAGTTTCAAGGAAATTGTGCTAGCACATGATTGAACATAACATTCTCCTTTTTCTATCATTAAAAATTATCTCGACTGAGCCAAATGAGTTTGTGCTCACTTAGGTACCTTTACCTAATCTGACTGGATCTTGTCCAAGTCAGAAAAGTATTGTCTTAATTTATGAGATAAATTTAAGACAATACCTGCCATTTTTCATCACCTGCTAATTCTTGTCCTTTGACTTTGATCAAATATTGACCTTTGACCCTTGGACATCTGCCCATATGTCATGCACTTATTGGAGAGTAGATAGGGGCTTATCCCCTTCCTAGAAATTGGAAAGGATGGGGTGCATGCCTAGGATGGCATGCGCCCATGGATAGGGATGCCTGGAGTTCCATATGGATGGTACTCCAGGTTGCTTCTTGGATTCAAACTAGGTGACCCTCACCTATAGACTTTGACCAGGCTTAGGTGCCACCTTAGGATGAATCTGTAGGTCTCTCATCTGATTGGATTAGGTGATGTCATCCCACCAATCAGATTTAGATTTGATTAAATGAAGCAACGTGATTGACCGGGGTGATGTGGCACCGCATGGCACAGCAGGGTCTATATAAAGACCTGTCTGTGCCCACTTTTCAAAAACTCCTCTCCTAGCCATGCCCTGAGGCTGTCCCTCTCTCTTCTCCATGCCACTTATGACCATCTCTCTCCTTTCCATGCCCAAGGATAGTTGGGCTTCAGATTAGTGCGATTCAGGCAAGAAAAGGCTGACGAGAAAGGAAGAAGGCAGCACTGCTGCAGAGACGACTACTGATGTTCGAAAGGAGTTTCGAAGATCCTCCAAATTAGATCTAGATCTAATTTTTGGAGACAAGATAAAGAAGAAGAAGATCTCTAGATCTAGTCGGAGTGGATATCGATAGAGGCCAAGCGCTTGCATGGCTAGATCCAGAACCTCAGGCAAACAGCAAGATCATCAACGGGTAATCAGATTATCCATATCAAGGTAAAATTAATTTAGATTTAATTTAATTTAATTTTTTTATTTATCAGATCATAAAATTAAATCTAAAAAATGTCAGATCTGATTAGGATCTAAGAGAAAATTTTTGAAATATGCCTATCGATCCAATCAGATTTGAACGAACCTGACCCTAGGAAATCAGGATTTTCCTTCAATTAAGATGAGATTAACCTCTATTTAAGAACCTAAGGCCTTCTCCCTCTTTAAGATGAGATTAACCTCCTGTTTAGGAATCAGAGGCCTTCTACTTCATTTAAGAATGAAGTTTGGTTGAATAATTTTCTACCATCATTTAGTTTGTACCAAAAATATAGATGTTAAGATAAAAAAAATTTTGTTGAAGTAAGGTCATTAATAATACATTCATAAATTCTCCGAGTTCTTGGATCGTGAAAGTGTTGCCCCTCCAAGCTTCTTCAGATAGTAAGTTCTCGGTTGAGTGATTTCAACAACCTTATAAAGGTCTTCCCAGTTCGGAGCGAGCTTGCCTTGATTTTGTGGTTGTGAGATGTATACTTGTCACAGCACCAAATCTCCAATTTTAAAGATTTTACTTTTGACTCTGGAGTTAAAATATCGTACCACTTTCCGCCTATAAGTTTCCATCTAAATTTGGGCTTTCTTTCAATTTTTCTCCAATAGATCAAGATTTGTCCTAAGATCCTATGAATTATTTTATTCATCAAAGGCTTCAACTCATGTTGAGAGAAGTTCAAGTTCAACTGATATGACTGCTTCAGTCCTGAATGCTAGGACAAATAGAGTCTCTCTAGTTGGCAACCTTTGAGTGGTTTTGTAAGTCCAAAGCACATGATAAAGTTTGTCCATCCATATTCATTTTGCTCGCTCGAGCCTGGCCTTTATTCCTTGTAGCAGAGTTCTATTTGTCACTTCAGCTTCACCATTTGCTTGAGGATGGGCCATACATGTAAAATGATGGAAGATATTCATCATCTGTAATTAAAGTTTGAGGTAGGCTGATCTGCATACTATTGACTTTCAGATGAAGTCTTACACTTTGGCCTCAGTGATTTTTGCTGAGGGTTCGACCTCAACTCACTTGGTGAAGTAATCTACCACCATCAGAAAAAATTTTCACTATCTAGATGCAATGAAAAATGGCCCAATTATATCCATTCTCCATTATGCGAATGGCCATGGAGCACTTAAGGGTGTGGGCTAAAAAGCTGGTTGTTTTTGGATGTTGGAGTTCCTTTGGCACCGATCGCATTTTTTGACATAGTCAGTTACATCCTGCTATATGGGCGGCTAGTGGTATCTTTGATGTAGTAGTTTATAGGACAATGATCTAGCTTCGAGATGGTTTTTCACATATTCCTTCATAAACTTTTCTTAGGGCATAATTAGCTTCAAATGGTCGAAGGCACTTGAGAAGTGGCAAGGAGTAAGATCTCTTATACAATTTGCCCTCATACAAAATATAATGGAAGGCTTGATTCCTCAATTTTTGAGCTTCCTTGGGATCTTTAGGAAGAATGCAATCTTTAAGATAAAGGATCAATGGATCAATCCAGCTGGGCTCAGGATTTACTTGCATTATGGTCTGGGACTCCTCTGAACTCGGATGCTAAAGAACTTCAAAGAACTTCAAAGAAAACCTCTTTTGATAATTCATTCGGGGCCAAAGTAGCCAACATAGATAGAAGATCAGCCCTAGAATTCTCTTCTCTTGGGATCTACTGGATGTTGAAACTATGAAATATTGAGGTTAAACATTTTACCTTGTCCAAGTAATTCTTCATACTTCCTTCTCGGGCTTCATAGCTACCATTAATCTGACCAAAAACCAGTTGTGAGTCACTATAGACCTTCACATAATCCATCCCTAGTTTCTTAGCTATTCTCAATCCTACAATTAGGGCTTTATATTCCACTCCATTGTTAATTATAGGAAACTCAAAGTGTAGCATATATTTGGCTACAACACCTTCCAGATTAATTATAATCAAGCCTATGCCTTCTCTAGATGCATTAGATGGACCATCAATGTACAAGGCCCAAAAGTCTTTAGGGAGGTCCGCTTTCTCTTTAGAGGAGCTCTATTGTGAACTAGAAATGTTGATCTCTTGCTGTTCAGGTTCAGCTTTATCTGGCATGGTGCATTATACTATAAAATTGACTAGTATCTGAGCTTTAATAGATGGTCAAGATTGAAACTTGATGTCAAACTTCGTGAGTTTAATTGCCCATTTTGCTATTCTTCTAGAAGTATCTAACCAGTGAAGAACAACTTTTATTGGTTGATCTATGAGGAGTGTCACTGTGTGCCCTTGGAAATAGGGTCTGAGTTTTCTTGCTGCAATCAACAAAGCATAGGTTAGTTTTTCCAATTTAATATACCTTATTTTTGCATCCCTTAGAATCCAGCTTATATAGTAGATCGGCTTTTGAATTTTTGCCTCTTTCCTGATTAGAATGGCTCCAATGGCTGCGGAAGATACCGCCAAGTATAGGAATAACTCTTCTCTAGGCTTAAGCTTGGTAAGAAGGGGAGGTGAGCTGAGATAGTTCTTTAACTTTTTAAATGCTTGCTGAAATTCAGAGATCCAACAAAAGTTTTTTGGTTGCTTAAGCACTTGGAAAAAGGGCATGCAATAGATCACCGATCTTAAAATAAAGTGATTTAAAGCTATGATCTTCCTCATTAGGTGCTGGATTTCTTTTATAGTCTTTGGGGTTGTCATTTCTTGGATGGCTTGAATCTTTTCAGGATTTATCTTGATGTCGCATCTTGACACCATGAATCCTTAAAACTTCCTCAAAGTAACTCCAAAAGTGCACTTGATTGGGTTCGGCTTTATTTTATACTTTTGGAGTGTGTTGAATGTCTCCTTAAGGTTGGTAATATGATTTATTGAAGATCAACTTTTGACAAGCATGTCATCCACGTAAATCTTCATATTGCTACCAATCTTGTCCTTGAAGATCTTATTTACCAAGTGTTGGTACATTGCACCTACATTTTTGAGTCCAAAGGATATAACCCTATAATAATAAAGACCACAGTCAATAATAAAAGTAGTTTTTCCCTTATCTTTTGGTGCCATCTAGATTTAGTTATAGCTGGAGAAAGCATCCATGAATGTGAGGAGCTCATGGTCTGAGGTTGCATCCACCAGTTGATCAATTCTGGATAAAGGATAGCTATCCTTTGGGCAGGCCATGTTTAGGTCGGTGAAGTCTATGCACATTCTCCACTTACTATTCGCCTTCTTGATGAGAACCATATTGGCAATCCAATCTGGGTAAGAGGCTTTCTAGATGAACTTGGCCTTAAGGAGCTTATCAACCTTGTCCACAATCGCCTTCTGCCACTTGGGTGCAAAGCTGCACTTCTGCTTCATGGGTTGTTGCTTGAGGTCTACACTTAGGCAATGTTTCATTACTTCAGTATCAATCTCAGGCATATCTATAGGGATCCAAGCAAAGACATCTGCATTCCTCCATAGAAAGATGATGAGCTACTTTCTGACTTCTTCTCCCAGGTTGGAGCCAATCTAAATAGTATGGTCTTCATTTTCAGCATTTAAAGAGACTGCAACAAGATCATTAATTGGTTTCCCCTGCTCTTCAGTTAGATCATCATGGGCATCAAGTCCATCCATGGGATAGAGTTTTGGTTGCCTTCCTCCTTGTAGAGCAAATGTGTGGTAATGACGTACCAAAGCCTGATCTCCTCGGTCTTCTTTGACTCCATAATCCATCAAAAATTTCTTCTTCAAATAATAAGTTGATACCATAGCTTGAAGTGCATTCAACCTAGGTCATTCCAAGATTGCATTGTAGGCAGAGGGAACATTTACCACTAGAAAATTAACTTGAGCTTTGGACTGCTTTGGATACCAACCTGCCATAACTGATAAAGTAATTATTCTTTCAACGAATACAATGTCACCGGTGAATCCTATCAATGGGAAGTTCATAGATCCCAAGCATCTATCAAGTATAAATATTTTGGAGAAAGCATTATAAAACAAGACATCAACAGAACTTTCACTATCGATTAAAATATGGCATACATCATAATCAGTTATATTTAGAGTAACTACAACCATGTTATGCAGAAATTGAACCTCTTGTGCATCCTCTTCGATGAAAGCAATAGGTTCCTCAGTCCTCTATCTCTTCGCTTCCCCCACTTATCCACTAGCCTCCCCCTACTGATGTCCCCCAATGATTGTGTTGATGATTTCAAGTGGAGGCCGATCTCCTTGCAATTCATCCCTTCGAGATGGCTCTAGTTGGGGCTGGGCTCTTAGCCAATCTTCTCTTCTTTCAGATTGACATCGTAGGAATCGATCCAATCGATCCTATCTAATTAGCTCCTCAATCTCATCTTGGAGATGGATGCATTCCTCTGTATCGCTACCGTAGTCATGATGATACAGACAGTATTTATTGGGGTTGTGCTTACTTAGGTGAGATCGTATCTTTTCTAGCCTCGGCATTTGCTTCTTGATTTCCATCAATACTTGAATTGTCGAAGCATTCAGGGGGCAATAGTTGTGAAATCTTCTAAGAGGAAAGTTCTACCACATCCTCCAATTTGGGCTTCTTGATCGATGAGCTCGAGGTGGAGCTTGGGCTCATCTATGCTCTGGAGGGGTTCTAGAGCTCGATCGAGCTTCACTCAGGTTTTCCACAAGTACAGGCTTGCTGGACTCGTCCACCTACTATTCTCCCATGGCTTCATCATCTTTAAGTTTGAAAGTTTCTTCAGCTTGAGCATAGCCCTTAGCCTGAGCTAGCATGTTGGCGATGTCCTAAGTGTACTTCTTCTCCTAGGAAAAGAGAAGATCATTCTTTTGGAGGTCGCCCTTCAGTGCCACCATATCAATTGATTGGTCTAAGTTTTGGACCTCTAAAAAAATGGCTGACATAAGCTCAGATGGACTTTTCTTCCTTTTGCTTGATGTTGACTAGGGAGTTTGAACCTTGTCTTTGATGTCGGCTACTGATGAAATAAGGCACAAACTGGTGGCTCAGCTGATCAAAAGAGTAGATGATACCTAGTTTGAGATTTGAGTACCAATTACTTACTGCTCCCTTCAAGATGAAGGGAAAGGCTCAGCATAGAATGACGTCGGGTATGCCATGGAGTAGCATCATAGTTCTGAAGGCTTCGAAGTAGTCGATGGGGTCTAAGGTCTCATCATAACTCTCAAACTGAAGAAGTTTGAAGTTTTATGGGGTGGGCTTCTACATGATCTGGGCAGAGAATGGAGGGTTAGTGCAGATGTCATCATTGTAGATGAGGATAGCATGGTAGAGTTTCTCAATCTATTAGTTCATTTTCTAAAATTTTTTATTAAGAATATCATCTCAATCATGAATCTCAACATGTAGCTAGCTAAATAGGGGTAGACCCCTTCTGTGGGTGGAGTCATGCTCAAAACTAGGGCTCTCTACTCTCTGCTTTTTCTTTCGAAAGGTTACCGTCCAACTTGCTCAAGTGGGCCTTCTCGGTGCCGGATCTTAGTGCTCTGGCGATAGTTTCTCCGACAGTACTGGTATTTGAGGCTGCTGCATGGCCTACACTATTTCTATAAGGCTTCTAACCTATTGCATCAATAGGTTGAACTACTCCAGATCCATCACCATTATTGGTGGAGGAGGTTAAGGTGCCGGTGATGGGGTCAAAGTAGGTTGATTTGCTAGTTCTGGGTTAGATCTGGCAGCAAAGGCGATGGATCACCAGGAAGGAGCCTTCTTGGATGGCATATTATTAGAACAAAAATAGATCAGAGGTAAAAGGTGAAAGAAGAGAGGAAGAAGATGAACTCGATTGGGTACTCTTTTAATAACAAGGGCTCAAAAAATTCTTCCTCTAGCATCAATCCTATTGGTCCAGAAAATAGATGGATACCAAAATTTACTGGAGTTAGAGAACATGAGGTCGTCGATGAGACTTGCAAGATGAAGTCCTGGCTAGAGTTGGCTCTGGCAAGACCTTCCAATGATCAAGTTAGTTTTCTAGCCAATAAGAATGAAGTATATAAGAGAACTAGAGCAAAAAGGAGAGCTTAGAGAGGAGAAACGTATATGGAGGGTCCCTTATATAGATGAAGCCTATAATTGAATGATGGTAACAACTATAATAGAATGTCGGAAGGCTATTTTGGCCACTCGAAGTTTGTTACAAAGAGTGAGCTATCATTTTGTCATAACTTGCTGGTGATTGGATATCATTTGTTGGAGGCCAGACTGACCGAGCTTCGAAGGTTGACCTTTGCATTGATGATGGCGAGTTTGCAATCGGGTTCCAAGCTTGGATCCTGTTGGTGTTGCCTTTGATAGCTTTTAAGAATTCCACTGCCTTCAAGGTTGGTCAAGAGTGGGTGTGGACATTCAAATTGGGGTCTAGAGAGGGGACGATAGGCTCTTCAATGAGGACTACAGCTAGGCTTTCTTAAAAGAGATCGATTGGGATAGCGGAGATCCGAGGTTCACTTGAAGCTAGGATGGGTGAATACTAAGATTCATTGCTTCTCAAGTAACCACTGCTTACTCTGAGTTGAAGATCAAACTTATGTTGATGGTGAAGTCCTCTTACTGACTCAAATTCATCCATCCGAAGTCCTTAGTATAGAGCCACCAGGATCTACAATCCATAAGGTGGAGTAGAGGAATTCGATTGGAGAGAAATTTGGCTAGTTGGGATCCCTGATGTGAGGTTGGTGAGATCTACCATCTATAATGAAGGAATTCCGCCACCTTCAAGGTCGGCCATCAAACAAGATTGGGCTATGCTGGGATTCAATATTTGATGGAGGCCTGTTGTCTATCTTAAGCTAGGGATCAAAATCAGTTGAAGGGCCACTCTTTTCACTACTTAAGTTCATCTAGCCGTAGTTTGTAGTGCGATTATGACAATATCTACTACTATCAGGAAGGAGCTGAGAGGACTTCCATTAGGGAGATCGACCTGCACATGAGGTTAGGCATTCATGAATTATTCTTGAATAAAGCTCTAAACCTAGCGATCCTTGGAGTCCAATCTTCAAGGATTTGTCAAGACTAAAAGGTTGACTTGGTTGAAGTTTGAGTTTGATTGTTACAACTCTAGTCAATACTATATCGAGGTTAGATATCCTGCTGGACTTCTACGGGAGCTATTTTACCTCCAACATCGATGATTTCGAATCACTTTCCATCTTTGAGTCTAGTCTTTTTAGAAAAATGACCAAGTCACCTTTTACTGGAAAAGGTGAAAGAGCCAATGAGCTTTTAGATCCAGTACATACTGATGTATATAGACCTATGAGCATAAGTACTAGAGGTGGATATTCCTACTTCATTACTTTTACAGATGACCTATCTCGGTATGGGTACATCTACTTGATGAATTACAAGTCAGATTCATTTGAAATGTTCCAACAATTCCATAATAAGGTAGAAAAACAAACTAGAAAGAGTATAAAAACTCTTTGGTCCAACCAAGGGGGTGAATACCTTTCTAGAGAGTTTCTTATATATCAAGAAGAAAATAGGATTCTCTCCCAATGGACTCCTCCAGGGATACCACAACATAATGGTATGTCTAAAAGGAGAAATTGGATTCTATTAGACATGATCCATTTCATGATGGGTTTTGCTAGTCTACCAATCTTCTTTTAGGGATATATACTTGAAATGGCTTGTTATCTTCTTACTAGGGTTCCAAGTAGGTTTGTAGCTAAAACACCATATGAGCATAGAAGGGCATAAGCCAGTACTCTCATACTTTAGGGTTTGGGGGTGTCTGGCTTATGTCAAACAATTAATGATAAATAAGCTTGGATCAAGGTCTGACAAGTGTATATTTATAGGGTACCTGAAAGAAACCAAAGGGTGTTATTTCTACTTTGTTGATGAACAAAAAGTATTTGTCAGCCTTAAGGCAATCATTTTAAAAAGAAAGTTTCTTGGTGAAGAAACTATTGCTTCTAAGATAAAACTTGAGGAAGTTTGATGGATAGAAAAACCAACACAATTAGCTGAATCTGAATTAGATTTAATAAAATTAAATTTGGAGTCTAATGTACCTACACTATTAAGATGATCTGATAGAGTACCACATTAGCTGGATAAATACTATGGTTTCTTGGTTTAGGGTGGTGATCCTATTGGGCTTGATAAGAACGATGAAGATATGATCACCTACATGGATGCATTGCAGAGATCCGATTCTGAGAAATGGCTTGAAGCCATGAAATCTGAAATAGAGTTCATGAAGGTCAATGATGTATGGATATTAGTTGATCCACCTAAAGGGGTTAAACTCATTGGGTGTAAGTGGATCTTCGAAAGGAAGAGGAGTGCAGATGGAAAAATGGAGACCTATAAAGCTTGTCTAGTTGTTAAGAAGTATCATCAACATTATGGTATTGACTATAACAAGACATTTTCTCCTATGACAATGCTCAAATCCATTCAGATTATGCTTGCAATTGCTATCCATCTGGACTATGAAATCTGACAAATGGATATGAAAATAGCTTTTCTAAATGGAGAGCAAGAAGAAAAGATGTATATGATATAACCTGAAAGGTTCACATCCATAGATGAGTCCAAGGTGTGCAAGCTTCAAAGATCCATTTATGGATTGAAGCAAGCATCTCAGAGTTGGAACATATATTTTAATAAGATGATCAAAATGTATGGCTTCGTTAAGAATGGAGAAAAGCCCTATATATACAAGTGGATAAATGGTTCGATGGTGGTATTTCTTATGTTATACATGGAAGATATTTTCTTAATTGAAAATGATGTCCCTATATTATAGGGAATAAAGAATTGGTCGTCATCTTAGTTTTTCATGAAGGACTTGGAAGAAGCAACCTACATCTTAGGGATGAAGATCTATAAGGATAGATCTAAAAGATTGCTTGGATTGTCCTAGTCTACATACATAGATATTATACTGAAGTGGTTCAGCATGGAAAAGTCCAAAAAGAGCTATCTTTCGATAGACCATGAAAATTTTCTCTTGAAGAGAGATTGTCCGATAATACTTCAAGAAAGAGAGCATATGAGTAGAATACTATATGCCTCAATAGTGGGTTCTATTATGTACACCATGACATATACCATACCAAATATAGCATACTTACTAAGAGTAGTGAGTAGATACCAATCTGATCCAAGAAAGAACCACTGAAAGATTGTAAAAAGCATCCTTAAGTATTTGAGGAATACTAAGGACCAGTGGCTAGTTTATGGTGAGTCAAATTTAAAACTTATGAGATTTACCGACTCCATTTTTTAATCTAATCATGATGATAGCAAAAGTATGTCAGGTTATGTATTTACCCTTAATGGTGGAGCTATCTACTGAAAAATTTTCAAGCAGCACACTATGGCCATCTCAGTTTGTGAGGTAGAGTACATTGCAGCATCCAATGCTGCCAAGAAAGCTGTGGCTGAGAAAATTCAACGTCGAGCTTGATGTGGTATCCTTCCTTAATGGTCTAGTTTTCTACTCTACTATAATAGAACTGGAGCCATTGCTCAAGCGAAGGAATCAAAAATACATTAGCAGACGAAGCATATTCTTTATTGCTACCACCTTACCCGAAAGATCATGGATCGAGGTGACATCGACGTTCATAAAATCGATGGAAAGAAGAACCTAGCCAACTCATTTACTAAAGTTCTTGCAGTAAAAGAGTTTGATAATCACAAATCGAAGATGGATATAAGATACTACACTGAGTAGCTTTAAGACAAGTGGGAGTTATTGGAAAATATGTCCCAAAGATAATTATCAGTCTATTGATGATTGAGCTAATTTTATAAATATAAATGATTTATTATAAATAAAAATATATTCTAGCTTTTTCATTATAAGTTTACATCTTTCTTTTATAAACTCATGTTGTGATGAAGTCCTTAGGACTATCTAGAATCGATAAAAAGAGAATTTATCATTTAGTCCTTAAATATGTTCATGACCAAATGATACGTTGTTATCTAAGATGACAATGTTTATCGAGTATAGGTTATTCTATGCTATATAGATTGGTTGTCCTCTTAATCAAGGAGTATGTAGACATTGATATGGCATGCAGGTGAGATGTATGAAGAAAAATCCTAGTTTTTCCACCATAGGACTGATCTGATCTGATCAGATCTGTAAGAAAATTTCAAAAATTTTCTAGCAAATTTTGATCAGATTCGAAAGTTCTTAGATCTAATTCTAATGATCTAATATTAAATCTAAAAATTAAAATTAAATCAGATATAATTTTGTACTTGATTAGATAATCTAATTATCCTATCAATGATCAACAGAAGCCTGAGGTTCTGGATCAAGCCATGCACATGCCTGACCTCTACTGGAGTCCAATTGAGCTGGATCTGAATGTGCTCTCTTTCTAGATCTGATGCCAAAAATTTAGATCAGATCTGAATCTCTGAAGCCTTCAAAACAATTTTAAAAGTTGCACCCAGTCTCTTGACATAGAATACTCTATCGCAATCTTTGCTTCAGCTTCTATCAACCTTTGATCGTTGAACCTGTGCCCAACCTGGTATGGGCATGGAAAAGGAAGAGAGGATCAGAGGGAGGCATTGGAAAAGGATGGGGCGGCAGCCTTGGGGCATGGAAGATCCAACAACACCAACCCTAGGCGTTGAAGGGGTTTAAATAAACCCTTATGCACCATGTAGTGCCATGTAGCATCAATGAATCACATTCATTGATTTAATCGGATCTTAATCTGATTGGCCACGTGATGTCATCTGATCCAATCAGATTAGAAACCTGAAAAATCATCCTTAGATGGTGCCAAGTTTAGATAAAACCAAAAGGGTGGGTGCCTGGGTGTTTGATCCAATCAAAAACCCTAGAGTCCCATTCACATGGGACTCTCTTCCCTTTTTCCCATGTGCACATGCCATAAGGGCCAGCCCCTTAATTTTTTCTCACGAGAATCCTCCTTGGGACGTGCACCCTAGATGAAAATAGGGGGTGCATGCCTCCTCCCCTCTTTTCTTTCTTGCAAAGATCGGGTCAATGTCCTAATGAAATAAAAAATGATAGGTTGTGTCAGGAATTGGCAGGTATTATCTTATTTCCATCTGATGGATTAAGACCATCCTTTTCTAACCTGGACAAGCTCCAGTCAGACTAGGACAAACCCATACAGGGTTTTTGGATAAGTCCAAACCAATTTGGCTCAGCCAAGATAAACTAGAAAGATTATAGAAGGAGAATGTTAGGATCAACCATGTGCTAGCATGCTTTCTTTGAACCTAATTGGATCTAATCCAAATCAATCAAACTTGATTAACCCAATTGATCACATCTAGATCTAAACCCTTATTTATGTGATCTAGTTAGATCTAGTTTTGTATAGTAATAAGATATGTCATGATCTCTATCATCAACATCATCGAAACACCTTTCGATAGATCAGAACTTTTTGATTCATACAATTAGAATGATCGATCATCAAAATCATTCTAATTGCTCTCAAAATCCACCAGTAATACTTAGCAGTATATGGTGGCAACCCATCAGAATTGAATGCAAACCTCTTGGTGCAGCTACCTATGTGATTGGGTTCTTCTATCTTGAGCTTTGATAGAATTAAGGTTAAGGTGAACTTGTCAAACTCAACATTTATCATATGAATAAATCATTCGATTTGAGTCCAAAGTGAAATCCTAATGGGAACTCTTTCTATTATTTTTAAACTACCATGGCCATGGGCTTATGCACTCAATCTCATGATTATCATAGGGCTACTCCTCATCTACCGAGATAGATAGATCTCCTATTGGTGCGATCCAATTTCTACAATAAACATGCTATAGCCAATATACACCTCAGGATTTTGAATGGCTAAGAGGCTGAGTTATGGTGTAGTCAAACTATAACATCCTCAAGGTGAACTATTGATGCACCTCAGGTTAAAGAACCAAACACACCACTGCAACATTGAACTAGTCATCGATGAGAAGGTAGACTTCCTTATGACTGCTCAAGGTGGTCATGCTAGGTGCTCTCATTCTCTAACGAGTACCTATACTCTCGCTTTGGTATCTCCATACTATAGATTTAAAACTCATTTGTCCTAAGAAAGTGACCATACACCAACCTTCCAGATCAATCACCATCCTTATGATGATCCTATGGTAAGGAGAAGTTTATGAGTTAATTATGAGAATTCATGTCTTAAATTTTTAACTCTTGAAAATATGAATTATCATTACCATTAACTCAAGAAATATATCAAAGACACTATGTACACAATGTGATAGAATAAAATAATTTTTTATTAATTTTTAAGTCAAAATTATAAAATTATCCTTAGAATGTATATTACAAGTATTAGCCAATCTGGCTTCTAGGGCATTCATCTAACAAACTCTCACTTGACCTAAAGCCAATTGACTACAAATCTAAGTCCCATCTTCTCAAGATGGGCTTCAATCTTCTGCTGGCTTAATGACTTCGTTAGCAGGTTAGCCATATTATCTACGGTGTCGACTCTTTTGACCTCGACATAACCCTTCTCAAGATAATCATAGATCAGGTGATATCACTGCTCGATATGCTTCAACTTCTAATTAGACCTCGGCTCCTTAGCTAGGATTATGGTGCCATTATTATTGCAGTACAAAGTAACGGCATTCGATGGCATCACTCCAAGCTCTATAGTGAACTTCTTGTACCAGAATACTTCTTTCATAGCTTTTGATATAGCGATGTACTCAGCTTCCATGGTGGAGTCTGCGATCATAGTTTGCTTAGAATTCTTCCAGCTCATGGCACCACCATAGCATATAAACATACTTCTAGATATCGACCTTCAATCATCTATGTCAGACATGAAGTCTGAGTCTGTATACCCCTAAATCTGGAGTTCTCCATTTTCAAATACTAGAAGCATATCCTTAGTCCTTCTCAAGTACTTAAGGATATACTTGATAGAAGTCTAGTGCTCTTCGTTTGGATTTGACTGATATCTGCTCGTGACACTCACAATATGGGCAATATCAGGTCGTGTACATAGCACGGCATATATGAGGCTCCCTATTATCGAAGCATAAGGGATCTTGCTCATGCATTCAATCTCCTCAGGTGTACTAGGATACATCTTTTTAAAGAGATGAATGCCATATCTGAAGGGTACCAGTCCTCTTTTAGAGTTTTTCATGCTGAACCTCTTCAGTACCTCCTCTATGTACATTTTCAATGAAAGACCTAGCATCCTATTCAGTTTATCCCTATAGACTTTTATTCCTAATATGAAGGATGCCTCTCCAAGATCTTTCATAGAGAACTCCTTTGACAGCCACATTTCGACCATGGTCAACATGAGAATATCATTTTCAATCAAGAGAATGTTATCCATGTATAATATGAGGAAGACAACAGTACTTCCACTGACCTTTTTGAAAATATAGGGTGCCTTTTCATTTTTGATGAATCTAAATGATTTGATCATATCATTAAAACGAGCATTCCAGCTCTGAGATGCTTGTTTAAGTTCATATATAGACCTTAGCAACTTACAGACTTTGTGATCACTATCACTGGATATGAAACCAAGGAACTATTCCATGTAGATATCTTCCTTAAGATATCCATTTAGGAATGCCATTTTCACGTGCATTTATCAAATTTCATAATCAAAATATGTTGTGATTGCTAGCAATGTGCAGATGGATTTTAGCATGGCTATTGACGAAAAAGTATCCTGATAATCAATGCCTTCGCGCTGACTATATTCTTTCGCTACGAGCTCAGTTTTAAATATCTCTACATTCTCATCTATACCTATCTTACTCTTGAAGATTCATTTACACCCAATAGGTGTTATACCTTTAGGTGGATCTACTAAGGAGTCAATCTCTGATCTCATTTTCTCTAGCCATTTCTTAGAGTCGATATCCGATATCATCTCATCATAGGTCTTGGGATCATCACTATGAACTCTATTTCTAGTGTGGAATATTTTTTCTATATCCTTTGAAATTGTATCCAAGTACCTCTCAGGAGGATGAAAAATTCTACCTAATCTACGAGATGGAGGAGGTTATGTTAGGACTGGCTCTAACTGATTTGGTTCCTTAGGTTCCTTAGCTCATTGCTCATCGGAGACCTTCTCCTTAAGCCTAATTTATCTCCTAATACCACCATCTTGAATAAACTATTTTTTAAGGAAGATGGTATGTCGACTCACAATCATATTGTGGTCTTTAGGATTGTAGAAATAATATCCTAATGACTTTAGGATATCCAATGAATCGAGCTCTAAAGGACCTGGACTCTAATTTATCCATCTGTTGTTTCCTAATATGGGCCAGACAATCCCAAATTATGAGATGACTCAGACTTGGTTTCTTACCATACCATATCTCATACGGTGTGGTAGGAATGATTTTAGAGGGAACCCTATTTAGTAAGCATATTGCTGTCATTGGACTATGTCCCCAAAGAAAATTAGGGAGGTTGGTGAAGCTTATTATGGATCGGACCATATCTAATAGGATCCAATTTCTTCATTCTGAAACTTTGTTAAGTTAAGGCATTCCAAGTGGAGTCCATTGAGAGACTATGCCATTATCTTTGAGATAGTCTAGGAATTTTTGACTAAGATATTTACCTCCTTGATCTAATCAAAGAACCTTAATGGGCTTTCCAATTTACTTTTCTACTTTGAGTCTGAGTTCCTTAAACTTTTTAAAGGCTTCAAACTTATGTATCATTAGGTACACATACCCATACCGAGATAAATCATTGGTAAAGATAATGAAGTAGATATGGTTGCCTCTAGTCGGCACATCAAATGGACTGCATACATCAGTTTGTGCTAGGATAAGTAGGTCTGTGGCCCTTTCCCCATGTCCCATAAAAGGAAGCTTAGTCATTTTGCCTTGAAGGCATGATTCACAAATCAGATATAACTCAAAAGTCAATAGACTCATAAGTTTGGATTTCTTTAATTTGTTAATCCTGTCTTCGGCTATATGATCTAGCCTAAGGTGCCATAGATATCTATCATTTAGACTATCCTTGGATTTCTTAGATCCTATAGTATTCATGTTTTGCTCGATATTAAATACAGATACATCAACATGTAATTGATAAAGATCATTAATCAAGAAATCACTTACAATTCTATTTTTTTTCAAAAAGAATAGTACAGTGGTTCTTAAGAAAGCTAAGTACATAATCTTTTTGTGCTAAACAAGAAATAAAAATCAAATCTCTGCTTGCTGCAAGCACAAAATAACAATCTCTAAGGACTAAATCTAAGCCAGATAGTAGTCAAAGAGGATAGGTTTTCATGGTAATAGCAGCAACTTTTGCTCTATTTTCGATGTGCATGATCATCTCAGCATCCCTCAACCTCCTACTCTCCTCAAAACCTTGCATAGAAGTGCATAAGTAAGCACTAGAACCAGAGTCAAGCACCTAACTGGATGTAGAAGAAATCATTAGGTTAGATTCAATTACGAGCATACGTCTAGAAGGACCTGCTTTCTTCTTATTTTTTAGGCTGGCTAGGTATAAAGGATAGTTCCACTTCCAATGGCTATCGGTATTATAGTGGAAACACTTTTTCTTGTCAGCGGCCTTCTTCTTCAGCTCTACTTTCTTTTTCTTCCTACCTTTCATCTTCTGCTTCTTCATTGACTTCTTCTTCTTTCCAAAAGACTTTCTCTTGGAAGTCTACTCCATAGCAAGTATTGAGTCCTTTGAACCTTTCAAAAAAAGCTCAGCAGTAATCAGCATGTTCATCAACTCAACCAAGATATATTATAGTTTATGCATATGGAAGTTCATAATGAACTGCCCATATGCATCAGTCAAGGATTGCAAGATCACATCAATTTATAGGTCCCTATCTAACTTGGCACCAAGCTTCTCAAGATCTTCTAGGTCATTGATCATCATTAGAAAATGATCTTGGACTAACTGCCTATCACACATTTGAGCCTTAAAAAGTCTTCTCATGACTTGATACTTGACTGCACGACTCTCTTCACCAAATAATTCTTGTAGGTGAGCCAATATTTAGCGAGCAGTCTTGATGTCTTCATGTTTGTGCTGAAGCTCATCAAACATCAAGCCCAATATATAGTACCTAGCTTTTTTATCTTCGTCCATCCATTTCTTCAGAGACACTCTTAATTTAGTGGATGGACGTGCTAGTAAGGTGGGAGGGTCCTGGTCCAATACATGAGTCAGCTTTTCTGAATACAAAATAATTTTAAAATTTTGAAGCCAATTCTTGTAATTAGGTCTGGTCAGTTTGTGGGTGTCTAGGATTCAGGCTAGTAGGTTAGACGCAGATATTTTCCTATAGAAAGTCAAAGTTTCTAGTTAGACATTGTAATTACACTTGACTAATTTGTTTATGAGTTTCATTTAATAGTTATTGGTGATGGGTCAGCCTGATAGGTGGACAACTCTTATCCAATGATTCTCTAATTGTGGTGCACTCAAACCTGATCTCTAATTCATGAAGCTCACCATGTTCAGAATATTGCTCTACTTCTTAGTTAAGTTAGACCCACCATTTGCATGAATTGGATTTTTGCTTGGATCCCTCACCATATCCAGAATATTGAGCCCAACCCTTTCTCCAATCCATAGCATCCAATGCCTAATAGACATGGTTGCATCTTTTTGGTGCAATTAAACCATTGTAACCAGTCGGAAATAATCAATCTTGGGAAAGGCCTGCATATCTACAATGGTGAAAGCTTAGTCATAATTATTATGACTAACCTAGTGGTATGGGTTAGCTTGAATTGTTAGCCACCTCAAATCAGAACTAGATCAATCCAATCAGCCAGGTAAGTAAGATCAGTGGAAGGAATATACTATTAACTCGCTATGAACATATTCAAGTCGAATAACTTCCAATTAAAAATAACTAATTGTATCTGCCAAACTTATCTTAGACATCGATTTATCAAACCAGAACTAATCGGGTTAGTCTACAATCCAGGTTCGAATCGTGAAGCCAAATTAGGTCTTGACTTGACCAACCACATGTAACTGTGAGTCGATCTTGATCCAGACTTAATCCTATTAGGCTGGTCAAATCTAAGCACTTTTGATCCCACCTAACTAATTCTTGATTTAGTTTTGATCAATCACTATACCTAATTGAGCTACCCATACTTGAACCCAAATTTATGAAAGTATCTTAGATCTAAAAATTCATAATTTTTAGACTTAATTAGTTTCATAATCTTAATTCTTAATTAAATTTGAGTTTAAAAATAAAATATGTATAAAAATCCTAGGATTTCAGGATCTAGGATTTTATTAGGATCTAGAATTTTGCAGAAATTAAGTTTTTTGAATTTCTGATTAGGGACAAGTATGCAGCACCCCTACACACCACAAGAGCACCCCATCGAATGAGAAGAGAGGGTTTTTAAACCCTTCTTACTCTTATGACTGGATGGCCAAGGGAAATGCTCTAATAAGAAATAATAACTATACTACAAAACTAATAGATCTATAAAATAAATCACATATAAATTATAGATCTAATTATGCATACTTTGTATACATCTCATGTATCATTAAATAAACTAAATATGCATGTTTTTAGATTTGATAAATCTCATATATCATCTGAAAAATAAAATTTTAAATGATCTAATCATATAAAATCCTGTTCCAGACAATCATAGAACAATTCTACAAACTAGTCTAGCCATGCATCCATCATATCACATATGAAAATTAAATTTTAACTTTTTAATTTTAGATCTATTCACATATAATGTGATATCTAAAATTTTTAATATCAAATTATATAAAAAATTAAAAATTAGGTCTGAGGTAGATATGAAAAACTGCTAATGCTACTCTGATACTAGTTGAAGAAAAAATCTAGTTTTTCCACCACAAGATCGATTTGATCTATAAAAAAAAATTATAATTTTTTTAATAAATTTTGATCAAATCTGAGAGTTCTCATATCTAATCCTAATAATCTAATATTAAATCTAAAAATTAAAATTAAATCAGATATAATTTGGTACCTGATTGGGTAATCTAATTACCCTACCAATGATCAATGAAAGCCTGAGATCCTAGATCAAGCCATGCACATGCCTGACCTCTACCGAAGTTTACTCGGGCTGGATCTAAATGCACTCTTCTTCTATATCTGATGCCAAAAATTTAGATCAAATCTGAATTTTTGAAGCCTTCAAAATAATTTTAAAAGCTACACCCGATCTCTTGATGTAGAACATCCTATCATGATCTTTGCTTTAGCTTCTATCAACCTTTGACTGCTGAACCTGCGCCCAACCTAGTATGGATGTGGAGAAGGAAGAGAGGATCAGAGGGAGGCATGGGAAATGGATGGGGCAGCAGCCTTGGGGCGTGGGAGATCTAACAACACTAACCCTAGGCACAGAAGGGGTTTAAATAACCCTTATGTGCCACGCAGAGCCATGCAGCATCAATGAATCACATTCATTGATTTAATCAGATCTTAATCTAATTGTCCATGTGATGTCATCTGATCCAATCAGATTAGAGACCCCAAAAATCATCCTTAGATGGCTCCAAGTTTAGATAAAACCAAAAGGGTGGGTGCCTAGGTGTTTGATCCAATCAAAAACCCTAGAATCCCATTCATATGGGACTCTCTTCCCTTTTTCCCAAGTGTGCATGCCATAAGGGCCGACCCCTTAATCTTTTTCTCATGAGAATCCTCCTTGGGATGTGAACCCTAGATGAAAATAGGGGGGGCACGCCTCCTCCCCTCTTTGCTTTCTTGCAAAGACTGAGTCAATGTCCTGATGAAACCAAAAATGGCAAGCTATGTTAGGAATTGGCAGGTATTGTCTTATTTCTATCTGATAGATTAAGACAATACTTTTCTGATCTGGACAAGCTCCAATCAGACTAGGATAAACCCATATAAGGTTTTTGGATAAACTCAAACTAATTTGGCTCAGTCGAGATAAACTAGAAAGACTATAGAAGAAGAATGTTAGGCTCAATCGTGTGCTAGCATGATTTTTTTGGACCTAATTGGATCTAATCCAAATTAATCAAACTTGGTTAGCCCAATTGATCACATCCAAACCCAAGCCCTTATTTGTGTGATTTAGTTAGGTTCAATTTTATATAATAATGAGACATATCATGATCTCTATCATCAACATCATTGAAATATCTTTTGATGGATCAGAACTTTTTTGATTCACATAATTAGAATAATCGATCATCAAGATTATTCTAATTACTTCCAAAATTTACTAGTAATATTGAGTAGTATATGATGGCAATCCATCAGAACTAAATGTAAATCTCTTGGTGCAACTATCCATGTGATTGGGTTCTTCTATCTTGAGCTATGATAGGATTAGGGTTAAGGTGAACTCAACAAACCCAACATCCATCATATGAATAAATCATTCAATTTGAGTCCAAAGTGAAATCCTAATAGAGACTCTTTCTATTATTTTCACTCTACCATGGCCATGGGCTTATAGACTCAATCTCATGATTATCTTAGGGCTACTCCACATCTACCAAGGTAGATAGATCCCCTATTGGTGTGATCCATTTTCTATAATGAATATGCTATAGCTAACATACACCTTAGGATTTCGAATGGCTAGGAGACTGAGTTATGGTGTAGTCAAACTATAATACTCTCAAGATGAACTATTGATACACCTCAGGTCAAAGAATCAAATACACCATTGCAGTATCGAGCTAGTCATCGATGAAAAGGTAGACTTTCTTATGACTGCTTGAGGTGGTCACGCTCAGTACCCCCATTCTCTAACGAGTATCTATACTTTCACTTCGATGTCTCCATACCATAGACTCAAGACTCATCTATCTTAAGAAAGTGATCATACACCAACCTTCCAAATCGATCACCATCCTCATGATGATCCTACGGTTAGGAGCAGTTTATGAGTTAACTATGAGAATTCATGTCTTAGATTTTTAATTCTTAAAAATATGAATTATCATTACCATTAACTCAAAGGATGTATTATAGACACTATGTACATAATGTGATGGAATAAAATAACTCTTTATTAATTTTTAAATCAAAATTATAAAATTGTCTTTAGAATGTGTATTACAAGTATTAGCCAATCTAGCTTCTAGGGCACTCATCTAACAATGTAGGGGTCCATCATCACTGAATGTGACCAACTCTAAGGCATTCTGCTATTGAGATTTGCTCCAAAGGGATATGGATATAAGTGTTCCTCCATCCTGAGATTACTATGGTGACTTGCAAGCAAGTCATTGTGCTTTGGTGCCAGACTACCTGAATTTTTAATTTAGTGATGGAAGGTTGCTGGGCACAATCAAGTACTTATGAAGTTGGTGAGTGAATCAAGATGGGATTGACCAATACTGGTTTCTGGATTTATATTGAATTATATTTCAATTTAGCAGAACCTTGGCCAGGATAGTCCTTATGAGGAGTCATAGGACTGATTGCATTAGGATATACTATGAATGCATCTTTCTAGACTTGATAGTATAACTCTGAGTCATCCTAAATACATAGATCAAATGAATGGATTATACGGTAACCATATTCGAATAAGTTTTAGAATGTTACTTTATATACATTCAACCTATCCGGACGTCGGATACCATTGCTAGATGGTCACTTCGATCAGTACAAAAATTTACTCCTGTAATACCAACTTAGATTCAAACCTATGGGGTTATACACATTAGAGATTCTATCTGATCAGATGGTTGATCGACAATTATGAATCATTTTAGGATCAAATCATCAATGTGATTGATAATTGATCAAGTGCAAATATTGTAGGAGGATTAATTAGCAATTGGATTGCTAATTGATTCAATTTGATTGAGCATTAGGGCTGAGATCGAGTCTAATTGAATAAGATTTAATTTAGTATTATTTTTGAACTTGATTAGGTCAAGTCTAATTGATTTATGGGATAAGCCAATTGCAAGAAAGATTAATTTTTTATTCAATTAGGACTTGTGTGCATCTAATTGGCTTAAAATTTAAATAAAAATTAAATATGATTTAATTAGATTTAAATAAGCTCCTAGTTGGACTAGGATCACTCTTAATTAGAATGCACCAATTCTAATTTAACTGATCTTAAAATCTAGTTTAACCAAAGAAAACTAGAAAGCCCAGTTGGACTGGAACTCTCTCTCTTCTTCTTCCTTACACCAACTCACCTCTATCCATGCCCCATGCCCCTTCTTCTAATTTTGTGCATGAGAAAACTCATGCCAATGAAGGCCCCATGCGTCCGCTCCCTTGTGGATTTTAAAATTAGTTTTGACTAGGTCAAAACAAGTAATTAAGTAATTTTGACCTAGAACTCTATTTGATAGAGTTTTCAAATTTTCAAACTCTATCTATTATAGGCACCATTTATAATCAGATTTGATCTGATTTTTGGTACAAGAAAGGAAGGGAATATGTGTGTGTTTATGGCATCCCCCACCCAGAAATATTAATGAGGCGCCCAAGAGTTGGGTGCCTCCTACATTACCTCCTTTGACCTTTCCTATTCTAAGTATTTGACCTAGATTGGGACTCCTCTTGATCTCCTTATTTAAGAGGAGTCTTGGTATGAAATTTTGAGAGTTTCATTAGGCATGGGAATATTGGTTGCAAATACTTTTAGAGTATGGGCTATCTTTAGGACAACTCCAGTGCATGTCCTATTGAGAGAAAATAAAATAGAGAGGAAGGGGTTCTTCTCTAAGAATTTTCATCCTTCTTCCTCCACATATCTTTGAGAGATCAAAGAGGAAGATAATCTTCCTTAGTCCTCCTCAAGTTCTTCATCCCTTGGAAGGTCCAAGAGATTCGAAGAAGAAGTATCAAGATTAACCGTTTGGACGGATCTACAAAGTGCTAGCATGATATGCGGATCTTCGATTGTTGAACCTTCGATCATCTCAGAAGCCTCATGTGGACAACCAGTAGAGGCTGAACATTTTGTGCAGCTCTGAGTAACATTCTCATTCATGAAAATTAGCAATGTTCTTGATTTGTGATCAAGTATAGAGATCTGACCTTTACATCCTACTAGATTAGATCTAGATCAATGTTGATATGATTAATACCTATGCATGTTATTTATTTTTAGTTTTATTACATGCTTATATCATGTCATAAGATCCTATTTAGTAGGTGTTTTTACATGCATTAATAGATTAATTTGATTAATCTAAGACTTCCGCTATGTAATTTTTAAAAAAGTTTTGAAATCTATGCATGAAACTCTAGAATTTTTCTATTACCAAATCAACAAGTAAGTGAGATCAATGGGAGAGTCTACCAAGGCTTGCCTTAGATACCATCGAAATAGCAAGTGAGCTACCAATTAAAAACCACCGGTTGAACTACCAAACTAATCTTAGATACAAATTGATCAATAAGAATTGATCAGGTCAGCCTATTAATCCAGGCTCAAATCAGTAAGCCAAATTAGATCTTTTATTTTGATTGACAATATGTAGATTTTAATCGATCTTACCAAACTACAACTATTTGGGTTGGTCATGAGCAGATTAGATCTAAACCTAACCAACTATTGATTCATTTTGATCAACTGCTTAAATAAGACCTAATTAAGCTACCCAAACTCTTAACCCATATTTTATGTAGTGAATTTCAGATCTTAAATTTTGAATCTTAGATCTTTAATTTCATATTTTGATTCTTAATTAAGTACATTATGAATTTTAGATCTAAACTATATTAGGTTTGCATCTTATATATGGTGACATATAGTATCATTTCAGATCTAAAACTAAAATTACATATCATATACATGAAAATCAGATCTAAAACTAACTAAGCATATATCATATGCACGTAAAACTAGATCTAAAAGATGATCAAAAGTGATTGAAAATCATTTCCAAAAACCATTCATTAACAAGATTTCAGATCTAGATTTTTTTATCAACAGTTACTATAACTTTCCTTTCATTGTTCTTCTTTATGGGATATAATCACAGCGGCACCCTTACATGCCAAAAGAGTGGACCCATCAATTGGGCAAGAGAGGGATCCACTACTACAATAAGGAGCTACGGCAATATTTACTATAGTAGTGGTTTGAAAATTGTTGCCATTGAGTCTACGGTAGTGGTTATCAATAACCACAGCTTTAGATTTAACATATAAAAGGGGTTATATATAACCACTGCTACATGTTATATATAGCAGTGGTTATGCATAATTGCTTAC
Organism: Cocos nucifera; assembly: GCA_006176705.1. Taxonomy (NCBI): domain Eukaryota; kingdom Viridiplantae; phylum Streptophyta; class Magnoliopsida; order Arecales; family Arecaceae; genus Cocos; species Cocos nucifera. Next base: position 169,219 of record QRFJ01007588.1, read on the forward strand.
ATAAGTCCAAACTATGGTAGCAATTACTCATAACCACTATAATAAGATGGACATATGGTAGCGATTACATAACCACTTTCATAGTCTTAATCTATAATAGTGGTTATGAGTGACCGTTGCCATTAGTCTAACCTACGATAGTGGTTATGCATAACCACTGCACTGGGTGAAACTTATGGCAGCGATTTTCTTAACTATTGTGACATATCAAATCTCTAATAGTGGTTATTTGTAACAACTATCATAGATCCTGACTATTATGGCGGTTATCAATAACCATTGCCATAGGTGGATTTATGGCAGCAGTTATTCATAACCACTATTATATATTTTTTTATATTTTTCTCTAAATATGGTATAATTCTAAAATTTAATGCACATCTTCATCATTCATTATCTAAATAATTATTATTAGAATATCTCCATGAAAGATCTTATCAATCTAATTGCCCTAGCTATGTCAATCAATAAAATTTGATTTCATTGGCCATGAACAACCACATGTTGATCTAATAAATAAAGATCATTGATAGATCCAAAAACTTGCAACGATGATTTTAGTGATATTTATAGTATACTATTAAAGTTTTACTTCAATTGGATATTGTTATTATGGTCAATTTAATATGGAATGATTTCGATAGTTAAATAAAAAATGAGTGATCAAAAAGCCAAAGGATGTTTGATTACAAGATGATTTTTTAGATAAATGATCTTTGCTATAACTTTAATCATTTTTATAGTAATGATCATAAAATTTGAACCATTTTTATATGAACTATTCATGTTAAGCAGATCTTGCAAAAGCACAAGCATAATTATTTAAGGAGTTTAAGAACAAGTATCGAGCGATGTATAGTTTTGGATCGTTCTTAGACATGCGATTTAAATTTTATAATTACCATCATAAAAATGATTAAAGTAGTAGCCAATATCATTTATCTAAAAGATCATCTTATAATTGGATGCCGTTTGGTCTTTTAATCACTTATTTTTTATTTAATTGCTAAAATCATTCTGTACTAAATTGACCATGATAACAATATTTGATTGAAGTAAAACTTTGATTGTATACTATAAACATCATCGAGATCATTGTTGTAGGTTTTTAGACCCATCAATAATCTCCATCTATCAGATCATTATGCCATTATTCATGATTATCGAAATCAAATTTTACTAATCAATGAAGTTAGGGCTATCAAATCGAGATGGTCTTTTATGACGATACTCTAATGATAATTACTTAGATAATGAATGATAAAGATGGGCTTTAAATTTTAAAATTATACTATATTCAAAAAAAAATAAGAAAAAATTAATATTAAACTATGCAGTAGTTTTGGAACCGTTGCAATAGGCCTATTATAGTGATTTTTAATAACTACTGCCATAGGTTAGGTCATTTTTATGTCCTGTGTATCTGGCCTACCTCATTTTGGTTTTCTTCTATCGAGCTCTCTCTCTCTTCCTCCTCTCTACCGTCGGTAAGCTCCTTCTCCCTCTCTCCCTCTATCTCTCCCTACTCTCCACTGCCAGCCCCACCTCCTTCTTCCCCAGCCAGCCCCACCTCTGGCCCCACCTCCTTCTTCGACCGACCCTGCATCCTCCTTGTTCCCCGACCGGCCTCGCCTCCATCTTTTTTGGTTGGCCCTGCCTCCTTTTTCTCTCTCTCTTTCTCTTCTCTCTTCCCTCATCCCAACCCACCACCACCGCCCCCTCAGCCTTCCTTTTCTCTCCCTTTCTATCTCTCTATTTCTCTCTCTACCCTCTTTCTCTCTATCTATCACTCTCTCTCTCTTCCCTCTTTCTCTTTCTTTTTATTAATCCCAAGGATTGATTTTGATGGTAAATAAAATATTTGAGTATATTATTTTGACTAATGAATTAGTTGAAATCATGTTTCAAGATGAATTGTAGAGTATCAAATGAAAAATATCTAAAAGGTGCATTTAAGGATCATTAAGGAAATATTGAAAGCTTTTGAGGCATGAATAACACCTAAAGAAAGGCTTGAAAGAGACATCTTAAAATTAATGAACATCCCTATGTACCCCAAGCTACTGAACTTTGGATTGATAGGATGGGGTGGCAAAATTTCTGTACAATGAACATCCCTATGTATCCCAAGCTAGTTAGAAAATTTTATGAAAATCTAAAAAGGGGATCTTCTGAAATTGTGACCACAGTCAAAGGAATATAGATTGAAGTGACAAAGGAGGGTTTGGCATACATTTTTAATATTACTAGACAAGAACACATTTTGGATAAGCTATCTGACAAGAAGAAAGGGTTGAGGCTTATTGTCGGGAGAGATGAGATTATAGGGGATGTCCTAGCACCCATCTTATCTATGGAGATGAGAGTTTTACATCACATCATTGGTGGGATTTTCATTTCTAATTTAGAAAGGTATGACTTTGTGTATGATGTATTTGATGGTTCAGGAAACATAGATAAATTTGCCAGGGATTATGATGCATCAAATGAGAGAGGTAGCATCTAGGAATAAGGTGTGTTTGCCCTACAGTATGGCCTTAACCAGGATCTTTGAGATAGCTAGAGTACCCTTGGAGAATGAAGGCAGTAAGGGGTTATCCCATTTTGATGTCTATGATATGAAAGCTCTGACCAGAATGCAATATCATGTAGAGGAAGGAAGATGGGTAAAGAACATTTCTGATCAAGAGAGGAGAGTGCCTAGAGTAGTGGAGGTAGGAGAGCCCACAACTCCTATTGCACCCAAAGATGCACCTAATTCTAGTACGCCTATGACTCCTCAAGCTCCACCCATAGGCAGATTCTCTCAGCCATCATCTACTGACTCTACATCCATGAAGAGACTGACAGATATGATTTCTATCAGAGTTAGCAGAGACATACAGAATTTATCTAAGAGGATGGTGTGCTGGCAGAGATGAGATCTATATCTTAGAGGCTCACCATTTTAGAGCAGAGAAAGCACACATATGTCACACCCACTAATCACTCTAGTATTATTGAGGAGCTTGCTCAACTCAGGAGGAGAATCGAGTCTGGAGAGATAGAGATGATGGCAACCATTATTGGGATAGGACCGGTATAGTAGCAGGACATCATCTCAGTGTTTGGAGCTATGGGCAGTCTGATAGGAAAGATTGAGAAACTTGCTTTAGGTGCAATACCACTAGTAGCAGCAGTCGATGCAGCAGCTAGAGCAGTGATGCCTCGTCCTCCAGCTCCTCCACCTATGTCACCTGGTCAGTCTACTTAGGTATCCACAAGTGAGAGTAGACCACCACTAAAGGTCTATACTCATGTGGGATCTACTCCCTCGTAGATAGCAGGGCCATCTACTAGGATCAGGAGCAGGAGAGTCAGACCTTTCACCTCATGAACCTCATTCAAGACATTAGAGATCCCTTCTGATAATGAGTAGCCTCATAGGGAGCTGATGTCTCATTATTTGTTGTTCTTAGATCTATATTAGGTACTTCTTGAGGAGTATATGTTTGTATGTCACTCTATGTTAGGTGCTTCTTCGACACTCATATACATGTAATGGCTTAACTTAGTCTTGTTTTGAACTTTGTGTTTCATTGTATCATTGTTTGTTGAGATAGAATACACACATTTTATGAATGCAATGAAAAACACATTTATATGACTACTTACTTTGATATGATCTCATGCAATGGCTACCTTTTGGGATGATGACAAAAAGGGAGCGTAAGATATATATATATATATGAGCATACACACATTCACCATTTTGTGATAACAATTTTCTTTTTTGGTTTTTAGCTTGTAACAATTATCTCTTTTGGATAAATTGCAAGAAATAAGATGCATATGATCATACTTGGATAAATTTGGTGTCATGAGCACATATTGATCTTGATTGCCATAAGCATATATTTGATATCATTATGAGCTTATGAGTTTGTGCCATGACAATAGTTTGTGCCATGATAATTGCATTAAATGTGATTTTGGCATATATGAAATTTAACTGTTCAGTGAAAAGAACGCATGCTTGTTATATACAAATGGCAAATGTTGATAGATTACTACTCAAATAAGTACAAACAAAAAATTTAACTCTAAATTGATATTAAAAATGTGAGCATGAACTGAGAGAGAGCTAAATATGAAACTATGTAAAGGGTTAACTCTTGAGCATATTGAAGATGTCATGTTATATATCTCTCACTCATATACTCAAAATTTTGTAATCATCAAAAAGAAAAGATTATTAACCCCAAGGATTGATTTTGATGATAAATAAAATATTTGAGTATATTGTTTTTACTAATGAATTGATTGAGATCATTTTTCAGGATGAATTATAGAGTATCAAATAAAAAATCTTTAAAAAATGCATTTAAGGATCATTGAGGAAATATTGAAAACTTTTGAGGCATGAATAACACCTAAAGCAAGGCTTGAAAGAGACATCTCAAAACTAAAATTGAAGAGAAAAATATTTAGATAAGTTATAATTTTTCAGCATAAAAAGCCCTCGAGTTGACTCCTTATTTAGCTCGTTATTTAGCTCGAGTTGATACAAAACTAGCATGCAGAAGTTTCAGATGGCATGGTCTCAAGTGGAGGCTTAAGTCAACTTGAGGTTCTCGAGCTGAAGTTATAGAAAAATATAGAGAACAAAATTTTCAGGATGAAGTTCAGAGGGTCTCGAGCGGAGGCTCAAGTCAACTCGGGGTTTATGAGTCAAAATCATAGGAAAAATATAGAAGACATGATTTTGGGACAAAAGTTGAAACGGTCTTGAGCAGAGGCTCGAGTCGACTCGAGGTTGATGAGTCGAGGTCTCAGTAAAACACAAGAAATATAATTTTCATGCCTGAACCCTCGAATGGAGGAACGAGCAGAGTAAAAGGTCTCGAGTGGAGGAATGAGCAAAATAAAAGATCTCGAGCTGAGGCTTGAGCCTACTCGAGTTTCGACTCGAGCCCCAACAGCTAGTTTTTACAGAATGTTTAAAACTTTGTAGAAATGGTTCAAATGGCTATTTTTACTTCTCTAATGGTCAAATGGCCTTCTCCAGCCTATCAAACATGGAAAATAAGCTACAAAATATCTAGAAAAAGTGATATGATCATTTAATCATTGAGAGGAATCAAAAAATTAAGAGAAAGAGTCCAAAAGCCTTGAATAGAGAGCATTCAACTCTCAACTCCAAGAAATATCAAATTAAGAGATTCTTTTCAGCAAGAAGATAAGCTCAAAAGCTCAAAAGCTTTCAACAAAGAAGATTCCAAAAGCTTTATTGAGCTACTTGCTCATCAAAGGAGCTTTTTGTTCATTTTTAATGTTCAACTTTCCTTCTTCTTATAACTTAGCTTCAATAGGATTTTGAAGCTAAAGGGATGGCCCATCCAAGCCTTGGAATTAGATTGTAAGCCAAGGGTTGGCTTGAGGATTTGTTGTGGTTGGTGAGCTAGTGTAAAACTAATTAGATTTTGGATAGTGAGTCTTGAAAAACTATTCAACTATAATCTTAGAGAGATTATAGTGAAATTCTTAAGAGGGTCATGAAAAGTGGACGTAGGTGCAAGGGGCACTGAACCACTATAAATTTTCTTATATTTGTGATTGCTTGGTTTCCTTCACTTCATTGCATTTACATTTCTGCATTTTCACATACTTAGTTATATAGAACTAAAACATACTCCATCACTTCACTAGTTTTTGAAAATAGCACTTAACTTATCTTAAATTTTGAAAAATCCAATTCAGCCCCCCTCTTGGGTTGGCTTGCTAGGCAACAAGTGATATCAGAGCTTGGTACTCACTTTATTTGATTTAACAATCAAGAGTTATGATTAAATGACAACCTAAATGAGTGCATCTCTTGTTGAAGGGCAAACGATCAACCATCCACCTTTGTTCAATGGAATAAATTATACTTATTGAAAAGCACGCATGTGCATCTATATTCAAGCACTTGATTATCAACTTTGAAGAGTGATAATCAAAGATCCTTACACCCTCATAATTAAGATAGAAGGTAATGAAATTTCTAAATCGGAAGAGGATTGGGATGAGCATGACATGAAAATGATAGAATTAATGCTAAGGCAATGAATGTATTATATTGTGCATTAGATCCTAATGAATTCAATAGAATCTCTATATATGCAACGGCTAAGGAAATTTGGGATAGACTAAAGGTCATCCACGAGGGTACCAACCAAGTAAAGAAGTCTAAAATTAATGTGCTTGTTCATAAATATGAATTATTTAAGATAAAATTAAATGAATCTATTTCTAAAATGTATACTAGATTTATCGATATTACAAATAATTTAAAAAACTTAGATAAATTTTATACTAATAGTGAGCTTATTCAGAAAATTCTTAGATCACTTTCGAAGGCTTGGAAAGCGAAAGTCACCATCATCTAAGAAGCCAAAGACCTCAACAAGCTACTATTGGAAGAGCTTATTGGGTCTCTAATGACTCATAAATTAAACATGAAGCAAAATATGGAGGAAGAAACCACGAAGAAAAAGACCATAGCTCTCAAGACAACTATCTCCAAGGATGACAAAAGTGAGGAATCCAATGAAGAGGAGGAAGAAGAAGACTTAGCCATGATTGAAAGAAAGTTCAAGAGATTTATGAGAAAGAAGAAGTAAGGATTCAAGAAGAAGACTTTCAAGGATTAGCTAAGTAAAGAAAAGGAGAAAGAGAAAGAGAAGAAGCTACCCATTTATTTCGAGTACAAGAAATTGGGCCATTTTAGGATGGATTTCCCCCTTCTCAAGAAAACATCTAAAAAGTTTAAGAAAAGGACGATGATGGCCACTTGGAGCGATAGTGAGGATTCTAGCTTTGAAGAAGAAACACAAGAGATGGCCAAGCTTTGCCTAATGGCACACTATGAGGAGGTAAATACTGAAAATCTCTTAGATTTCATCTTTGATTAATTACAAGATGCTTTCACTGAACTTATGACTGAATTTAGAAAAATAACTTTGAAAATTAGAGATTTGAAAAGGCAAAATTCAGAACTTATTCATGAAAAGAAAACTATTTCTATAAAACTAAATTTGCTAACTCATGAAAATCAGAAATTAAGTGATGAATTAGCAAAAGTCAAACCATTTGTAGAAAAATTTACTTATAGTTTCAAAAAATTAAATATGCTACTAAATGAATAAAGAACTATTTTTAAAAAAATTGGATTAGGATTTAAACCTCATAAGAAATAAAAATTATTCAAAAATCTATTTGTCAAAGTTTTATCATATTCTATCCCAAACATCTCATGTTATTATTGTGATAAAATTGGTCACAAATCCTATGCATGTGATTTTAAAAAATTAAATAAAAAAATGATTAAAATGATATGAATTCTAAAAGGAATCATGAGCACTAATCCTAAAGGACCTAAGATGAGTTGGGTATCTAAAAACTTAACTTGATTTTCTTATATAGGAGTATCTTGCAGCCTAGGACAAGAAAAGACTTTGGTATCTCGATAGTGGCTATTTAAGGCACATGATTGATGATAAATCATAATTTATCACTTTTGAGCCTAAAGAAGGAGTGGTTACATTTGGTGACAATGAAAAATGGGTGCATCATTGGCATCGGTAACATTCATATTACTCCTTCTATATCTATTCAAAATGTATTGTTAGTGGATGAATTAAAATACAATTTGCTTAGTATTAGCTAATTTTGTGATAAAGGGTTTAAGGTCATATTTGAATCTTTATTATGTATTGTTTCTAGTTCCAATGACAATGGTATCATGTTCATATGACATAGATACAACAATGTATACATGGTGGATCTCGATGATCTACATATGAAAAATAGTCAATGTCTTATGGCAATGGATGCCAAAGTTAATGAAACTAGTTAGTTGTGGCATCATAGATTAGGTCATGCTAGTATGGATATACTCTCAAAATTAATTAAGTAGAATTTTATAAGAGGATTACCAAAATTAAATTTTGAAAAGAATCGAATTTGTGATGTATATCAATTTGGAAAATAAACTAGGAACTCCTTCAAACCAAAAGGCATAATTTCAACATCTAGACCTTTAGAATTGCTACACATGAATTTATTTGGACCTACAAGGACTACTAGTCTAGGAGGTAAGAAATATGGTTTAGTAATTGTAGATTACTTTTCAAGATTCGTATGGATAATATTTTTAGCACAAAAGGATGAAGCCTTCAATGCATTTTTTAAATTTTATCGAAAAGTTTTAAATGAAAAGAACACATCAATTATATGCATACATAGTGATCATGGCACCAAATTCGAAAACCAATAATTTGAAAACTTTTGTAATAAAAAAAAAAATTAATCATAATTTTTCTACATCTAGAACTCTGCAGCAAAATAGAGTAGTAGAAAGAAAAAATTGCACATTAAAAGAATGGCACGAACTAAGTTGTGTGAAAGTAATTTACCTAGATATTTTTAAGCTGAGACAATAAATACTGCATGCTACACATTAAATCATGTTTTAATAAGACCTATTTTAAAGAAAATACCATATGAACTTTGGAAAGATAGAAAACCAAATATTAACTATTTTTATGTTTTTGGTTGTAAGTATTTCATACTTAATAATGGAAAAGATAACTTAGAAAAATTTGATGTAAAATCATATGAGGGTATCTTCATGGGATATTCCTTATCAAGCAAGATATATAGAGTCTTTAATAAGAGAACTTTCATTATTGAAGAATCAATTCATGTTATCTTTGATGAATAAAATGATAAATTATGTATAAAAAAAAAATATTTTAGATGAGAATGTAAGTGATCTAAATGATAAGATAGATAATATCATACTAAAAGATGTACCATCATAAAACAATGAAGAAGAAAAGAATGAAGAGCCTTCTCATAACCTAAGAAAGGAGTTACCAAAAGAATGGAAGTATGCACACGGACATCCTAAAAATCTAATAATCGGTGATCCATCATAAGAAGTAAAAATACGATCTTATCTTAGAAATGTAAATAATTATCTAGCTTTTGTCTCATAAATTGAACCTAAATCAATAGAAGAAGCTGAAAATGATTCATATTAGATAGATGCAATGCAAGAGGAATTAAATCAATTTGAGTGAAATAAGGTTTGGACCCCAATTGATAGATCATATGACCATCCAATAATTGAAACTAAATGGATATATAGAAAGAAATTAGATAAACATGATACTATCATAAGAAATAAAGCTAGATTAGTGATAAAAGGATATAATCAGGAAGAAGATATTGATTTTGATGAAACCTTTGTCCCAATAGCTAGATTAGAAGTAATTAGACTATTGCTTGCTTTGTATGTTTCATGAATTTTAAATTATATCAAATGGATGTAAAGAGTGCATTTCTTAATGGTCATATAGCTGAGGAAGTGTATGTTGAACAACCACCTAAATTTAAAAATCATACATTTTCAAATCATATGTTTAAATTACATAAAACTTTATATGGACTAAAACAAGCCCCACATGCATGGTATGAAAGATTAAGCAAATTCTTATTAGATAATGAATTTACTAGAAAAAATATAGATAAAATCTTATTCTTAAAAAAAGAAAGATAACAATCTATTGGTTGTGCAAATCTATGTAGATGATATTATTTTTGGTGCTACTAACGAATCCCTTGTCAAGAATGTGCCAAGCTAATGCAGGGTGAGTTTGAGATGAGTATGATGGAAGAATTAAACTTCTTCTTTGGACTCCAAATCAAGCAAAATGAAGAAGGGATCTTCATTAACCAAATGAAATACATAAAGAAAATACTTAAGAATTTTGAGATGGAGAGCTCAAGACCAATTGGCACACTAATGTGTACATCATGTAAACTAGACAAAGATTAGAAGGGTAAGAAAGTAGACACAAAATTGTATAGAGGTAGATCGGCTTACTCTTTTATCTTACTGCAAGTGGACTAGATATAGTATTTAGTATTTGCATATGTGTTAGGCATCAATCAGATCCTAGAGAATCACATTTGCTTGCTATTAAAAAGTTTTTTAGAAACTTATTTGGAACACTTAATGTAGGATTATGGTATGATAGATCATCTTAATTTAAATTAATTGGATATTTTGATGCTGATTTTGCTGGTTGTAAACTTGATAGAAAAAGCACTAGTGGCACATGTCAATTCATAGGAGTAAATTTAGTTTCTTGGTTTAGTAAGAAACAAAACTCAGTAGCTTTATCTACTATCGAGGTCAAATATATTACTGCTGGAAGTAGTTGTGCATAAATTCTTTGGATCAAACAACTAGAAGATTTTGGATTCAAACTTAATAAGATACCGATGAGATGTGATAATACAAGTGCAATCAATTTAACCAAGAATCCAATTCAACACTTAAGATCCAAACATATTAAAATAAGACATCACTTCATAAGAGACCATGTATAAAATAATGATGTGATGCTTGAATTTATTTATACCAATAAATAATTAGCTGACATATTTACAAAACCCCTTAGTGAAGAATGATTTAGCATAATTAGAAGAGACTTAGGACTTAGCTATCAACCTGATTAAATTTTATTTTCCATAATTCAAGGTATATCAAATTAAATCCAAAAGAACCAAATTTTATGTATATAATCATTATCTAGGAAAATAACTAGATATTGCTTGAATGCCAAATTCCTACTGAAACTTTAAAAGTTTTAGAATTATTGCTCGAGTCGACTCGAGCAAACTAGTTCAAAACCATGAGTCGACTCGAGGATCGGAGGCCACAAGCGTTAAAATGGACCCGTGACTGTTTGTGATGCCCTAAGGATCTTTCGTTTTAATGAGCAGAGGGCTCCTCTTCCTCCAAACTCAATCCAATAGTGTCTGCTTGCCTCCTTACCAACTACTCGCTTAGATTTATGAAGTTAGGATTTGGATTTGGATAAAAATGGTTGGAGAAAGGCGAGGAGTGTGGAATATTTGTAACACTCATGGAGTCAAAGAATGGGAGAGGAGAAGGAAAGCCTGAATGGATTGGGCAGCATCCTAATCTACTAGGATTTCTCAACCCTCTGAGAGGAACCTGTTCAGGAAGAACTTCAACAAGATCAAGGTATACCGAGTTCACCCCCTTCACTACCTTCACCTATTGGTAGGATGGCCACTAGAGCAATTACAATGGAAAGGAGAATTGATTTTGAGTTCTTTAGGAGTTATAATTTTTCTATTGAACTTTGGATTGATAGGATGGGGTGGAAAAATTTTTGTACAATGAACATCCCTATGTACCCCAAGCTAGTTAGGAAATTTTATGAAAACCTAAAAGGGGATCTTCTGAAATTATGACCATAGTCAAAGGAATATAGATTGAAGTGACAAAGGAGGGTTTGGCACACACTTTTAGTATTACTAGACAAGGACACATTCTAGATAAGCTATCCGATAAGAAGGAAGGGTTGAGACTTATTGTCGGGAGAGATGACATTATAGGAGATGTCCTAGCACCCACCTAATCTGTGGAGATGAGAGTTTTACATCACATCATTGGTGGGATTTTCATTCCTAAGTTAGAAGACATGACTTTGTGTCTGAAAGAGAGCTATGTATGATGTATGGTTCAGGGAACACAGATAAATTTGTCAGGGATTATGATGTATCAAATGAGAGAGACAGCATCTAGGAATACGATGTGTTTGCCCTATGACATGGCCTTGACCAGGATCTTTGAGATAGTAGGAGTACCCTTGGAGAATGAAGGCAATAAGATGTTATCCCATTTTGATTTCTATGACATGAGAGCTCTGACCAGAATGTAGTATCATGTGGAGGAAGAAAGATGGGTAAAGAACATTTCTGGTCAAGAGAGGAGAGTGTCTAAAGTAGTGGAGGTAAGAGAGCCCTCTACACCTATTGCACCCAGGGATGTACCTGATCCTAGTACTCCTATGACTCCTCAAGCTGCATCCATAGGTAGATTATCTCAACCACTACCTACTGACTCTGCATCCATGGAGAGATTGGTAGATATTATTTCTACCAGGGTTAGTAGAGACATACAAGATTTATCTAAGAGGGTGGAGGGTGTGAAGGTAGAGATGAGATCTATATCTTAGAGGCTCACCATTTTAGAGCAGAGGGAGCACACACATGTCACACCCACTGATCACTCCAGTATTATTAAGGAGCTTGCTTAGCTCAAGGGGAGAGTCGAGTCTGGAGAGAGAGATGATGGCAGCCATTATTGGGATAGGACAAGTTTAACAGTCGGGCATCATCTCGGTGCTTGGAGCTATGGGCAGTCTGATAGGAAAGATCGAGAGACTTGCTTCAGGTGCAATACCAACAACAGCAGCAGCCGATGCAGTGACCAAATTAGTGATGCCTCATCCTTTGGCTCCTCCACTTATGTCAACTGGTCAGTCTACTCAGGTATCCATGAGTGAGAGTAGACCACCACTGAGGATCTATACTCGTGTGAGACCTACTCCCTCACAGATAGCAGGGCCATCTGCTAGGACCAAGAGTAGGAGAGTCAGACCTTCCATCTCATGAGCCACATCCAAGACATTAGAGATCCCTTCTGATGATGAGTAGCCTCAAAGGGAGCTGATGTCTCACTATTTGTTGTTCTTAGATCTATGTTAGGTACTTCTTGAGGAGTATATGTCTGTATGTCACTCTATGTTAGATACTTCTTGGACACTCATATACATGTAATGGCTTAACTTAGTCTTGTTTTGAATTTTGTGTTTCATTGTATCTTTGTGTATTGAGATAGGACATGCTTATTTTGTGAATACAATGAAAAGCACATTTATATGACTATTTACTTTGATATGATCTCATGCAATGGCTATCTTTTGGGATGATGACAAAAAGGGAGAGTAAGATATATATATATGAGCATACACACATTCACCATTTTGTGATAATAATTTTTTTTATGGTTTTTAGTTTGTAACAATTGTCTCTTTTGGATAAATTTAAAGAAATAAGATGTATATGATCATACCTGGATAAATTTGGTCTCATGAGCACACATTTATCTTGATTGCCATAAGCATATATTTGATATAATTATGAGCTTATGAGTTTGTGCTATGACAGTAATTTGTGCCATGATAGTTGCATCAAATGTGATTTTGGCATTTGTGAAATTTAACTGTTCAATGAAAAGAATGCATGCTTGTTATATACAAATGGCAAATGTTGATAGATTACCACTCAAATAATTACAAACAAAAAATTTAACTCTAAATTGATATTAAAAATATGAGCATGAATTGAAGGGGAGCTAAATATGAAACTATGTAAAGGATTAACTCTTGAGCATATTGAAGATGTCATATTATATATCTCTCGCTCATATACTCAAAGTTTTGTGATTAACCCCAAGGATTGATTTTGATGATAAACAAAACATTTGAGTATATTATTTTGACTAATGAATTGATTGAGATCATTTTTTAGGATAAATTATAGAGTATCAAATGGAAAATCTCTAAAAGTGTATTTAAGGATCATTGAGGAAATATTGAAGGCTTTTGAGGCATGAATAACACCTAAAGCAAGGCTTGAAAGAGACATCTCAAAACTAAAAGTGAAGAAAAAAATATTTGGGCAAGTTATAATTTTTCAACATAAAAAGCCCTCAAGTTGACTCCTTATTCAGCTCGAGCTGATACAAAACTGGGACGCAGAAGTTTCAGATGCACGGTCTCGAGCGGAGGCTCCAGTTGACTTGAGGTTCTCAAGTTGAAGTTGCAGAAAAATATAGAGAATAGAATTTTTAGGATGAAGTTTGGAGGGTCTCGAGCGGAGGCTCAAGTCGACTCGGGTTTCATGAGTCGAAGTCGCAAGAAAAATATAAAGGACATGATTTTCGAGATAAAAGTTGAAATGGTCTCGAGCAGAGGCTCGAGTCGACTTGAGTCCCACGAGTTGAGGTCTCAGTAAAACACAAAGAATATGATTTTCATGTCCGAGCCCTCGAGCAGAGTAAAAGGTCTCGAGCTGAGGCTCGAGTTGACTCGAGATTCGAGTTGAGCCCCAATAGCTAGTTTCTGCAGAATGCTCAAAACTATGCAGAAATGGTTCAAATGGCTATTTTCACTTCTCTAATGGTCAAATGGCCTTCTCCAGTCTACCAAACATGGAAAATAAGCTACAAAACACCTAGAAAAAGTGATATGACTATTCAATCATTGAAAAAAATCAAAAGTTAAGTGAAAGAGTCTAAAAGCCTTGAATTGAGAGCATTCAACTCCCAACTTCAAGAAACATCAAATCAAGAGATTCTTTTCAGTAAGAAGACAAGCTGAAAAGCTCAAAAGCCTTCAGCAAAGAATATTCCAAAAGCTTCATCGACCTACTTGCTCATCAAAGGATCATTTTGTTCATTTTTAATGTTCAACTTTTCTTCTTCTTGTAACTTAGCTTCAATAGAATTTTGAAGCTAAGTGAAAGGCCCATCCAAGCCTAGGAATTAGATTGTAAATCAAAGGTTGGCTTGCAGATTGGTTGTGGTTGGTGAGCCGGTGTAAAACCAACTAGATTTTGAATAGTGAGCCTTGGAAAACTATCCGGCTATAATTTTGAAGAGATTATAGTGAAATTTTTAAGTGGATCTTGGGGAGTGGACGTAGGTACAAGGGGCACCAAATCACTATAACTTTTTTTATGTTTGTGATTGCTTTATTTTCTTCACTCCATTGCATTTATATTTCTGTATTTCTGCATACCTAGTTACATAGAACTAAAACTTACTCCATTGCTTCACTAGATTTTGAAAATAGCATTTAACTTGTCTTAAATTTTGAAAAATCCAATTCACCCTCCCTCTTGGGTTATCTTGCTGGGCAACACTCTTTCCTCTTTCTCTCTATCTCTCTTCTCTCTCTATCTCTCTGTATCTCACTATCTCTGCCTATCTCTCTCCCAGGCTACCTCTAGCGCCACCCCCTCCCTTTAGCACCACTGCCACCAGCGACCCTTAGAGCTCTATACGACCCCTCTCCCCTTAGCTATAGATATGATTTTTTTAATTTTATTTTATAGTAATATTTGTTAATTATCATTTATAATATTTATAATAATATTTATAATAATTTTATAATAACATTTAAAAAAATCTCCACCGACAAGTTTTAGGCTGTGCTGGCGGCTATGGGCTATGTCGATGGATAAGAGAACTCTTACTGGTTGGTTCTAAGCCATACCGATGGATTTTGGGCCGTGCTATGCTGGCAGCCTTGGGCCATGTCATGCCGGTATTCATGGGCGGCTCTAGATCATGCTGGCTGATAAGAGAACCCTCGATGGTAGGTTCTAAGCTGTGCCGACTAGTAAGAGAACCTCCATCGATTGGTTCTAGGCCGTGTTGGCAGGTTCTAGGCCATGTCGATAGACTTGGATCATGCTGTGCTGGTGGTTCAAAGAACCCATGCCGATGGATTATGGGCCATGCTAGTGGATTCTTGACCATTGGATTCTGGGCTATAGCTTGGTAGCTGGGTTATCTGCACTGAAGAACCATATATACTTGCCTTTCAAGTTTGTCAAGTCTTCTATGTTAGTCATCCCTTGGAGCCTCAATGGGGTGTTGTTGTAAAGATGGTGCCTAGGCATATCTTTGATGATACCGAGGTTGATGATGATGTTAGACCATGCATATGAGTGCTCCTTTAGGACAAAACTTACCTAGTATTGTCGAGGTCCTAGATACATTTGTTAGGAGTGATGGTGATGTGTATATTATATATGCTATTAGACGATGAGTTTAACATTCTGGTATAAATGTTAGAGTCTATTTATTGATGCTCTACTAATATTATTGTTCAACATGTTATATTGATTAATGTTCATTAATGTTGCAGATCAAGATGGCACCGAAATGCCATCTAGCTTTCACCCCCGCCCCTTAGCAGGCTACACGAAGCTCCGCATCTGAGTCATAGCCGGAGCATGCTCCATCCACCTCTATATTAGCTTCGGCTTCGACTGCTCAAGCACCACCGACATCTACTCCTCTACCGATATCTAAGCCTCCACTATTAGCTACATCTCTAGCCCATGGTCCATCCATCGATGAGTCTTCATTGGCATCCACATTGCAAGATCCCATGGCCAGTGAGTGTAGGTTTCTATTATGTCAATTATTTATTTATTTATTTTTTATATAATTATTGTATATTGTTATATATTTGTATAATATATTTTCATTGTAGGTGCATCATCTAGTAGGACATTTCATGGTTCTGCACATATGCCGCATGTATGGGACCTCCAGCATCAGGTCATGGTGGAGTATGATCGAGAGGGAAGGCCAGTCGGCGCGACTACATAGAAGATGCATTCTTTTTTCAGAGTGCTTATGAGGTGGTCTAACATTATTCTTATTGTGCCCATAGATTGGTGAGTAATGGATGCTGACATCAAGGAGCGGGTGTGGAAGGAGATTTTGTAAGTGTATCTTAATTATATATATGCATGTGATACATTTATACTATGCTTAATTAGAATAATTTTGTAACTGATTTCTGATAATTTTTATAGAGGAGGTATGACTTTCCAGATCATGAGCAGACTAGAGATGTCTGTCTGCAGAGGATTGAAAAATTATACTAGAACTATAAGATCATGCACCATGGAGGGTGGCTTGAGCATCGATAGGACACTCCGAAGCATTAGAGGAGTAAAAAATTTCAGATTTAATTTCTAACTTTAAAATTTTTTAATATACTAATAATTATATTTAAATATTTTTTAAATACTTATTATTTAAATATTTATTATTTAAATATTTTTTAGGCTATCTTCCATCAAAATCAGAAGAATCAAGTGGCTCAGGAGTACATGCACACTCTCGATCATGAGTCTATGGCCAGTCATGTGCATAGACAGGTAATGAATTATGAATCTTAGTTTATAAATTAAATTAATATTTTTTTTGCATGTTCTAATAAGTTGATCGATTGTTTTAACTAATGAGAGATGGGGTGATGCCCACCTATAGCGCCATCTTGTGATCCAACCATACGGACAAGAAGGGTAAGCCGATAAATGCCATGATTAGGAGAATTCTTGTAAGTAATAAATGAAGAAAAAAACCTATTTCTTGGGTCAGGTTCATTCAGATCTGATTTGATCATGAAAAATATTTTAAATATTTTTTTCTTAGATCTAAATCAAATCTGATACTTTTTAGATCTAATTTGATCGATCTAAAAATTAAATTAAATTAAATTTATATCTTATTCTTGGGTAATCTAATTATCCTGTGATGATCCTACTGATTGTCCGAGGTTCTGGATGTAGCCACGCAATCGTCTGACCTCTATCGGTATCCACTCAGGTAGAATTTGGATATCTCCTTCTTCTCGATCTATCCTCCAAAGATCAGATCTGGATTTGATCTTGAAGGTCTTCAAAATAACTTTTGAAGATTCGATGTCGTCTCTTGTAGCAGTGCTGCCTTCTTCCTTTCTTATCGTCTTTCTCTTGCCTGGATCGCACCAAACTTGAGTCCAAAGCCTCTTGGGCATGGAGAGGAGAGAGAGGATCTAAGGAAGGCATGGAGGAGAGAGGAAGAGAGCAATATGGCATGGGCAAAGGGAGAGAGCATCCAAAGCTAGGCGCGGATAGGGTTTATGTAGACCCTGCTGTACCATGCAGTGCCACATCATCCCGACCAATCACATCTCTTCATACAATTAGATCTAAATCTGATTGATGGGATGACATCACCTGATCTAATCAGGTGAGAGCTCCTCTCCAACACCCTTAGGTTGCGCCAAGACTGGTCAAAGTAGAATCCTTGGTGCCACCTAGTTTGATTCCAAGAAGCAACCTGGAGTCCCATCTATATGAGACTCCAGGCATCCCTATCCTTAGGCACACACCTCCCTAGGCATGCACCCCCTTCTTTCCTCTTTCAAGCAAAGGGACAAGCCCCTATTTGCTCTCCTATGGGTGCATGGCACATGGGCAGATGTCTAAGTGTCAAAGGTTAACGTTTGACCAAAGTCAAAAGATAAGAATTAGCAGGTGAT
Source organism: Cocos nucifera (assembly GCA_006176705.1). Taxonomy (NCBI): domain Eukaryota; kingdom Viridiplantae; phylum Streptophyta; class Magnoliopsida; order Arecales; family Arecaceae; genus Cocos; species Cocos nucifera. The sequence goes on from QRFJ01007588.1 coordinate 187,236, forward strand.
GGAAAATGGTAGGTGTTGTCTCAAATTTATCTCATAAGTTAAATAATCCTTTTCTGACTTGGACAAGCTCTAGTCAGACCAAGTAAAGGTATCTGAGTGAGCACAAACATATTTGGCTCAGTCGAGACAACTTTTAATGATTGTAGAAGGAGAATATTAGGCTCAATCATGTGCTAGCATGATTTTCTTGAACCTAATTGAATCTAATTCAAATCAATTGAACTGGGTTAGTCCAATTGATGATATCCAAATCCAAACCCTTATTTGTGTGACCCAGTCAGGTTTAGTTCTATATGATAATATGATATGTCATGATCTCTATCATCGACATCATCGAAACACCTTTCGATAGATCAGAACTTTTCTGATTCAGACACTAGAATGATTGATCATCCAAATCATTCTAATTGCTCTCAAAATCCACTAGTGACACCTAGTAGTATATGATGGCAATCCATAAAAACTAAAAATGAACCTCTTGGTGCAGTTACATGTGTAATTAAGTTCTTCTATCTTGAGCCCCGATCAGATTAGGGTAAAGGTGAACTCATCAAATCCTAATTTCTATCATATGATTTAATCATTTGATTCAAGTCCAATGTGAAAACCTTAATAAAAACTCTTTTTATTATTTTATTCTAAGATGGTCGTGGGCTTATGGACTTGATTCTCATGATCATCATAGGGTTGCTCCTCATCTACCGAGGTAGATAGATTTTCTCTTGGTGCAATCCAATTCCTACAATGGGCATGCTATAGCCAACATACACCTCAGGATTTCGAATGACTAGGAGATCGAGTTATGGTGTAGTCAAACTATAACACCCTCAAGGTGAACTATCGATGCACCTTAGGTCAAAGAACCAAACACACCACTGCAGCTTTGAGCCAGTCGTCAACGAGAAGGTAGACTTCGTTATGACTGCTCGAGGTGGTCATGCTCAGTACCCTCATTCTCTAATGAGTATCTATACTATCACTCCAGTGTCTCTATACTATAGACACAAGACTCATCTACTATAAAGAAGCGATTGTACGCCAACTTTCAGGATCAATCACGATCCTCATGATGATCCTACGGTCAGAAGCATTTTATGAGTTAATAATGAAAATTCATGTCTTAAATTTTCAACTTTGGAAAATAAAAATTATCATTACCATTAACTCAAGAGATGTATCACAGACACTAAATACACATTATGATAGAAAATAATTTATTTTATTATTTATAGTCAAAATTATAATTTTGTCCTTAGAAGTGTACAACAAGTGTCAGCCAATTATGACTTCTAAGGCACACATATCTAACAAACTCTCACTTTACCTAAAGCTAATTGGCTACAAATCTAAGTCTCATCTTCTTAAGGTGGGCTTCGATCTTCTGCTAGCCTAATGGCTTTGTGAGTGGATCTACCGCATTATCTATAGAGTTGACTTTCTTGATCTCAACATAACCTTTCTCGAGGTAATCATGGATGTGGTGGTATCGCCACTTGATGTGCTTGGATTTTTGGTTAGACCTTGGCTCCTTAGCAAGGGCTATGGTGTCATTGTTGTCGCAGTATAGAGGAATGGCATTTGATGGCATCACTCCGATCTCTGTGATAAATTTTTTGTACCAAAATGCCTCTTTCGCAGCTTCTGACACAGCGATGTATTCTGCTTTCATGGTGAAATCTGCTATCACTGTCTGCTTGGAACTTTTCCAACTGACAGCATCACCATTATACACAAACAGACTCCTAGATGTCGACTTTCGATCATCTACATCGGACATAAAATCTGAGTCTGTATACCCCTGGACTTAGTGTTCTTCATTACCAAAAACCAACAATATATCCTTAGTTCTTCTCAAGTACTTAAGGATACATTTCATAGAAGTTCAAGGTTCTTCACCTGGATTCGATTGATATCTATTCGTGACACTCACAGCATAGGCTATATCAGGTCGCGTACATAACATGGCATACATGAGGCTCCCTATTCCTGAAGCATAAGGGATCTTGCTCATGTGTTCTATCTCCTCAAGTGTGCTAGGGAACATCTTCTTGGAGAGATGAATGCCATATCTGAAGGGTATCAAACCTCTCTTAGAGTTTTCCATGCTAAACCTCTTTAGCACTTCCTCTATGTACATCTTCTGTGAAAGTCCTAGCATCCTATTCGGTCTATCTCTATAGATCTTAATTCCTAGAATAAAGAATGCTTCTCCTAGGTCTTTCATGGAAAATTCTTTGGATAACCATATTTTAACTATGGTCAACATGAGAATATCATTCCCAATAAGAAGGATATCATTTACGTACAATATGAGGAAGACAATAGCACTCCTACTGACCTTTTTGAAGATACATGGTTTCTCCTCATTTTTGATGAAATCAAACAATTTGATCACATCATTAAAATAAGTATTCCAGCTCCGAGATGCTTGCTTAAGTCCATATAAGAACCATTGCAGTTTGCATACCTTGTGATCAGCATCACTGGATGTGAAATCTAGCGGTTGTTCCATATAGATATCTTCCTCAAGGTATCCATTTAAGAATGCCATTTTCATGTCCATTTACCATATTTCATAATTGACATAGGCTGCAATAGCAAGTAATGTGCGGATGGATTTTAGCATAGCTACTGGCGAAAAAGATATCCTGATAGTCAATGCCTTCGCGTTGACTATACCCTTTTGCCACTAATCTAGCTTTGAGTGTCTCCACATTCCCATATGCACAAGTCTTTCTCTTGTAGATCCATTTACATCCAATAGGTACTATACCTTCTAGTGGATCTATCATGATCTAGACTTGGTTTGAGTGCATCGAGTCAATTTTTGACTTCATTGCCTCTAACCATTTCTCGGAGTTGATATCCGATATCGCCTCATTATAGGTTTTGGGATTACGAGGAATATTTTCTCTATTTTCTCTGAAATAGTACCTAAGTACCTCTCAGGGGGATGAAAAATCCTTTTTGATCTATGAGGTGGAGGAGGTAGTGATTGTATTGGCTCAACCTAATTTGGTTCCATTTGGTCCTTAGCTCGTTGCTCTTGTGAGACTTTCTCCTCGAGCTTGATCTGCTTTCCAATGCTGCTATCTTGAATAAACTATTTTTCAAGAAAGATGGCATGTCAACTCACAAACACATTATGATCTTCTGAAATGTAGAAATAATATCCTAATAACTCTTTAGGATATCCTATAAATCAAGCTCTAAAGAACCTAAAGTCTAACTTGTCCATTTATTATCTTTTGACATGAGCTGAACAACCCCATATTTTGAGATGACTCAGACTTGGTTTCTTACCATGCCATATCTCATACAGTGTGGTAGGAATGGTTTTAGAAGGAATCCTATTCAGTAAGTATATTACAGTTAACAAACTATGTCTCCAAAGAAAATCAAGAAGGTCTATGAAGCTCATCATGAATCGGACCATATCTAATAGGGTCCGGTTCCTCCGTTCTAAAACTCCATTGAGTTGAGGTATTCCAGGTGGAGTCCATTGAGAGACTATGCCATTTTTCTTGAGATAGTCCAGGAATTTCAGACTAAGGTATTCACCACCTCGATCTGATCGAAGAACCTTAATGGTTTTTCAGTTTGCTTTTCTACTTCATGTCTGAATTCTTTGAACTTTTCAAAAGCTTCAGACTTGTGTCTCATAAGATACACGTACCGTTACCTAGATAAATCATTGGTAAAGGTTATGAAGTAGACAAAGTTGCCTCTAGTCGGTACATCAAATGGGCTGCATACATCAGTATGTACTAGGACAAGAAGATCTGTGGCCTTTCCCCATGTCCTACAAAAGAAAGCTTAGTCATTTTGCCATGAAGATAAGATTCACAAATTGGATATGACTCGAAAGTCAACGGACTCAATAGCCTAATTTTCTCTAATTTGTTAATCCTATCTTTTGCTATATGACCTAGTCTTAGGTGCCATAGATACCTATCGTTTGGACTATCCCTAGGTCATTCCATGGCATTCACATTTTGCTCGATATTAAAAATAGATACATCAATATGTAACTGATAAAGACCGTTAATAAGAAAACTACTTGCAATTTTATTTCTTTCATAAAAAATGTTAAAATGGTCCTTAAGAAAACTAATTACATAGCCTTCTAATGCTAGGCATGAAATAGAAATCAAATTCCTGCTTGCTGCAGACACATAATAACAATCTTTTAATACTAAGTCTAAATTAGATGGTAGTCGAAAAGGGTATATTCTCATAACCACAGCAGCAACTCTTGCTTCATTTTCGACATGTAGGATCATCTCATCATCCCTCAACCTCCTGCTATCCTCAAGACCCTGCATGGAAGTGCACAAATGAGCACTAGAACTAGAGTCAAGCACCCAACTAGATGCAGAAGAAATCGTAAGGTTAAACTCAATAATGAGCATACCTCCATAAGGACCCACCTTCTTATTCTTTAGGGTGGCTAGGTAAGTAGGGTAGTTTCGCTTTCAGTGGTTGTCAGTGTTGCAATAAAAATACTTTCTTTGTCAATGGCCTTCTTCTTCAGCTCTACCTTTTTCTTCTTTCCTCCTTCCATCTTTTGCCTTTTCACAGACTTCTTCTTCTTTCCAAAAGACTTTCTCTTGGAAGAAGTTCATTCCATAGCAAGCATTAAGCCTTTAGAATCTTTCAAAGAAAGCTTAGTAGTAACCAACATGTTCATAAGCTCGGCCAAAAAATTTTGAAATTTATGCATATGGTAGTTCATGATGAATTGCCCATATGCATTAGTCAAAGATTATAGAATTATATCAATCTGCAGATCCAAGTCTAAGTTCACTCTAAGCTTCTCAAGCTCTTTTAAGTCCTTGATCATCATCAGACAATGATCTTGGACTGATTTCCTATCATGCATTTTAGTCTTGAATCATCATTTAGTGACTTGATACTTGGCTGCACGACTCTGTTCACCAAACATTTTTTATAGGTGAGCCAACATTTGACAGACAGTTTTGATATCTTCATGTTGGCGCTAAAGCTCATCAGACATCGAGCCCAATATGTAATATCTGGCCTTATTATCTTCATCCATCCACTTGTTAAGAGATGCTCTCTGTTCAGCGAATGGAGCTGGTAAAGTTGAAGGGTCCTGATCTAATATATGAGTTGATTTCTCAAAACCCAAAATAATTTTGAAGTTTTGGAGCCAATCCTTGTAATTGGGTTCGATCAGTCTATGGGTGTCCAGGATACGTGCTAGTGGGTTGGACGCAAACATTTTTTTGTAGAGAGTCAATGTTTCTAGTTAGATATTATAATTAAGATTTGACCAATTTATTTAGAGATTTTATTTTTAAATAAATTAGCTTTCACTATTTTCTTGAATTCCTACACTCCCTCTATAGAGATGCAAAAATCTCTATGATTAATGATTTCTAGTGGATGGTGCGGTCCCACCAACTGACCCATCACCTCACCTAATAGTTATTGGTGATGGGTTAGCCAATGAGTGAACAACTCTTGTTCAATGATTCTCTAATCATGGTGCATCCAAACTTGATCTCTAATTCATGAATCTCACCGTGTCCAAAATATTGATCCACTCCTTAGTTAAGTCAGATCCACCATTTGCACAGATTGGATTCCTAATTTAGTCTCTTACCGTATCCAGAATATTGAGCCTAATCCATCCTCCAGTCCAGAGCATCCAATGTCTAATAGATATGGTTGCATCTTTTCGGTGCAACTGAACCACTATAACCAGTCGAGAATAATCAATCCCGAAAAGGACCCGTACATCTATAATGATGGAAGACCTTAGACTTAATCTTTTCTTAAAAAGATTTGATCTAGGTCTCATTAAACTAGACTTGACATAGTCATAATAATTATGACTAACTTAGTAGCATGGGTTAGCTCAGATTATTGGCCACCTCAGATCAAAATTGAGCCAACAAATATGGCCAGGTAAGTAAGACCGGTGGAAGGGATATGCCATTAACTCAACAAGAATGCATTTGAATCGAGTAGCTCCTAATTAAAAATCAGTCGATCGTATCTACCAAACTTACCTTAGACACCAAATTGTTGAGCCAGAACAATCGGATTAGCCTACAATCCAGACTCTAACCACCGAGCCTAATTAGATCTTAGCTTGATCGGTCACTCATGTGATTCAATCTTGACCCAGACTTAATCCTATTAAGCTGGTCAATTTAGGCACTCTTGATCCTATCTAACAACTCTTGATTCGATTTGATCAACCGCTTAGACCTAATTGAGCTACCCATGCCTGAACCCAATTTTATGAATATGTCTTAGATCTTAAATTTTCAATTTTAAATCTAACATATTTCATAAGCTTAATTCTCAATTAAGTTTAAAGTTCACAAACAAAATATGTAAATAAAATCCTAGGATTTCAGAATCTAGGGTTTTGTAGAAAATAAGTTTTGAAATTTTTGATTAAGGACGAATGCTCAGCACCCCTACACATCATAAGAACAACTTATCGAATGAGAGGAGAGGGCATTTATATCCTACTTTATTCTTATGATCGGACGGCCAAGGAGAATGCCTTAATCAGAAATATAAAAACTACAAAACTAGTTAGATCTACATCATATATCTCATATATAAAAATTGATTTAACTATAAATATATTTTTCATACATCTCATTTATCATATCATGCATATTTTTAGATCTAAATTATCTCATAATTATCTAAAAAATTAAATTTAAATTAATCACATCAAAATAAATTTTATTCTAGATAATTATGTAGAACTATTCTACAACTAGTCTAAACATGCATTCATCATATCTCATATGAACCAAAAATTAAATAATTTTATTTTTTATTTTTTAGATCTTATTATAATATTTATAATATTAAAAAATAATAAATAAATTAATCTAAAATTATAACTTAATCAAATTAAATTATGATCATGCAAGACTATACATAGAATAATTCTATTCTACAACTAGTCATGCATCTTGTAGAACTTAGATCTAAATTACTTAATTTTAATTTTTTTAATTTTAGATCTAATCATATCTCATGTGATATCTAAAATTATCTAATTATTAGATCAAAATTAAATTAAAATTAGATCTAAATAATTTATGAAAATCTGGCTCTGATACGAGTTGAAGGAAAAAATCTATTTTTTGGGTCAGGTTCGTTCAGATCTGATTTGATCAAGAGGAATATTTTAAAAATTTTTATCTTATATCTAAATCAAATATAATACCTTTCAAATCTAATTTGATAGATCTAAAAATAAAATAAAATAAAATAAAATTAGATTTAATTTATACCTTGTTCTTGGGTAATTTAATTATTCTATGATGATCCTACTGATTGCCTGAGGTTCTGGATGCAGCCACACAATCGCCTAGCCTCTATCGGTATCCACTTGGATAAGATTTAGATATCTCTTTCTTTTTGATCTATCCTCCAAAGATCAGATCTGGATCTGATCTTGAAGGTCTTCAAAATAACTTTTGAAGATTCGATGTCGTCTCTTACAGCAGTGCTGCCTTCTTCCTTTCTTATCGCCTTTCTCTTGCCTGTATCGCACCAAACTTGAGCCCAAAGCCTCTTGGGCGTGGAGAGGAGAGAGAGGTTTTGAGGAAGGCATGGAGGAGAGAGGGAGAGAGCAATGTGGTATGGGCAAAGGGAGAGAGCATCCAAAGCTAGGCGCAGATAGGGTTTATATAGACCCTACTGCACCATGCAGTGCCACATCATCCCGATCAATCACGTCTCTTCATGCAATCAGATCTAAATCTGACTAATGGAATGACATCACTTGATCCAATCAGATGAGAGCCCCTCTCCAACACCCTTAGGTGAAGCCAAGATTGGTCAAAGCGGAGTTCTTGGCTCCACCTAGTTTGATTCCAAGAAGCAACTTGGAGTCCCATCTGTATGGGACTCCAGGCATCCCTATCCTTAGGCACACGCCTCCCTAGGCATGCACCCCCTCCTTTTCTCTTTCTAGGAAGGAGACAAGCCTCTATTTGCTCTCCTATGGGTACATGACACATGGGCAGATGTCTAAGTGTCAAAGGTCAATGTTTGACCAAAGTCAAAAGACAAGAATTAGCAGGTGATGGAAAATGGCAGGTGTTGTCTCAAATTTATCTCATAAATTAAGACAATCCTTTTCTAATCTAGACAAGCTCCAATCAGACCAAGTAAAGATATTTGAGTGATCACAAACACATTTGGCTCAGTCAAGATAACTTTTAATGATTGTAGAAGGAGAACATTAGGCTCAATCGTGTGCTAGCACGATTTTCTTGAACCTAATTGAATCTAATTCAAATCAATTGAACTAGGTTAGTCCAATTGATGATATCCAAATCCAAATTCTTATTTGTATGATCTAGTTAGGTTCAGATCTATATGGTAATGGGATATGTCGTGATCTCTATCATCGACATCATCGAAACACCTTCTGATGCATCAGAACTTTTTTGATTTAGATTAGTAGAATGATCGATCATCCAAATCATTCTAATTGCTCCCAAAATCCATCGGTGACACCTAGCAGTGTATGGTGGCATCCCATCAAAACTAAAAATGAACCTCTTAGTGCAGTTACATGTATGATTAAGTTCTTCTATCTTGAGCTTCGATCAGATTAGGGTTAAGGTGAATTCGTCAAATCCTAATTTCTATCATATGATTTAATCATTTGATTCAAGTTCGATGTGAAAATCTTAATAGAAACTTTTTTTATTATTTCATTCTGCTATGGCCATGGGCTTATGGACTTGATTCTCATGATCATCATAGGGTTGCTCCTCATCTACCAAGGTAGATAGATTCCCTCTTGGTGCAATCCAATTTCTACAATGAACATGCTATAGCCAACATACATCTTAGGGTTTCGAATGGCTAGGAGACTGAGTCATGGTGTAGTCAAACTATAATACCCTCAAGGTGAACTGTCGATGCACCTCATGTCAAAGAATCAGACACACCACTGCAGCTTCGAGCCAGTCATCAATGAGAAGGTAGACTTCCTTATGACTGCTCGAGGTGGTCACGCTCAATGCCTTAATTCTCTAATGAGTACCTGTACTCTCGCTTCGGTATCTCTATACCATAAACTCAAGACTCATCTACTATAAAAAAGTGATTGTACACCAACCTTTCGGATCAATCACCATCCTCATGATGATCCTACGGTCGGAAGCATTTTATGAGTTAATAATGAAAATTCATGTCTTAAATTTTTAACTTTTAAAAATAAAAATTATCATTACCATTAACTCAAGGGATGTATCACAGTCATTAAATACACATTATAATAAAAAATAATCTATTTTATTATTTATAGTCAAAATTATAATTTTGCTCTTAGAAGTGTACAACAAGTGTCAGCCAATTCTGGCTTCTAGGGCACTCATATCTAACAATAAATAGATTAGTATGATTAGTATTATAATATTTCTTATGATATTTTATTTGAATTTATAATTATAAGAGTAATTAGGTACACTCATGAGCGAGGCCCTAAATAACTCTAGCCTCTATTGTTGATAAATGTGTTCCAAAGCCAATCATCAGCCTATTGATAGTTATGCTATTTTATAAATATAAATAATTTATTAATGAATAACGTATTTATTTTGATATTTTCATCACAACTCTACATCTTCGAATGAACTCTTGTATTATGATGAAATCCATAGGACTATTTAGATTTGATAAAAAGAGGATTTATCGATTAGTCCTTAAAACTGTTCATAATCAAATGATATGTTGTTAAATAGGACGACATTATTTATCGAGTGTAGGTCATTGTATACCATATAGGTTAGTCATCCTCTCAACTAAAGAATATGGAGACACTGGTGTGGCACACAGGTAAGATATAGGGGTACATCATCACAGAATGAGACCAACTTCGGAGCATTCTACTGCCAAAAATTGCTTTGATGGAATATGGGTATAGGTATCCTTTGGACCTGAGATCGCCATGGTGGCTTGCAAGCAACTCACTATACTTTGGTATCGGACTATCTAAATTTTTAATTCAATGATAGAAGATTTTTGGGCACAGTCAAGAATTTATAAAGTTTATAAGTAATCAAGATGGGATTGACCACTCCAAAGAGTTTGGAGATAACACATCATTATATTTCAATTTAGCAAAATCTTTGCCAGAATAATTTAGGAGATAGATTCGATATTTTAAAATATAATATGAATGACTTATTCAGAGTTGATAATTAAACTCTGAGTCATCCTATGAGCATTTATGGTCAAGAGGATAAATTATACGGAAACCATATCTACATGGATTCTAAGAATGTTGCTTTATACATTTGATCCTATCGAACTCGATGAGAACAATAAGGATCCGATCACCTATATGGATGCAATGTAGAGACCTAATTCCAAAAAATGGCTTGAGGCCATGTAATCTGAGTTGGAGTTCATGAAGGTCAATGATCTGTGGACACTAGTTGACCTACCTAAAGAGGTTAAACCCATTGGGTGTAAATGGATCTTCATAAGAAAGACGGGCATAGATAGGAAGGTGGAGACCTATAAAGTTCATTTGGTTACCAAGAGGTATCGTCAATAATATGGTATTGACTATGATGAGATATTCTCTCCTGTGGCAATGGTCAAATCCACTCGAATTATACTTGCCACAGCTGCCCATCTAGACTATAAGATCTGGTAGATAGATGCAAAGATAGCTTATCTAAATGGAAAGCTGATTGAAGAGGTGCATATGATATAATCTGAAGGGTTCACATCCACAGACAAGTTCAAGGTGTGCAAGATTTAGAGATCCATTTATGGATTAAAGTAGGCATCTTGGAGTTGGAACATGCATTTTGATAAGATGATCAAAACATATGGATTCATTAAGATCTGAGAAGAGCCCTGCATTTATGAGTGGATAAATGATCCAGTAGTTATATTTCTTATTTTGTACGTGGATGATATTCTCTTAATCGGGAATGACATCCCCGCACTATAAGAAATAAAAGTATGGTTGTCATCTCAATTCTCCATGAAGGACTTAGGTGAAGCAACTTACATCCTGAGGATGAAGATCAATAGGAATAGATCAAAGAGGATGCTTGGGTTATCCCAGTCTATGTATATAGATATTGTGCTGAAGAAGTTCAGCATGGAGAAAGGCTATCTTTCGATAGGCCATGAAATTACTTTCTCTAAAAAAGATTGTCCAACGACTCTTAAAGAGAGAGAACATATGAGTGGAATCCCATATGCTTTAGCTGTCGGATCTATCATGTACGCTATGACATATACGAGACTAGATGTGGCATACTCACTAGAGTAGTGTTAGATATGTGTGCCCTAGAAGTCAAAATTGGCTGACACTTATTGTACACTTTTAAGGATAAAATTATAATTTTAATTATAAATAATAAAATAAATTATTTTCTATCACAATGTGTATTTAGTGTTTGTGATACATCCCTTGAGTTAATGATAATGATAATTCTTATTTTCAAGAGTTGAAAATTTAAGACATGAATTTTCATTATTAACTCATAAAATGCTCATAACCATAGGATCATCATGAGGATGGTGATTGATCCAGAAGGTTGGTGTACAACCACTTCTTTATAGTAGATGAGTCTTGAGTCTATGGTGTGGAGACATTAGAGCGAGAGTACAAGTACTTGTTAGAGAACAAGGGCACTGAGCATGACCACCTCGAGCAGTCATAAGGAAGTCTACCTTCTCATCGATGACTGGCACAAAGCTGCAGTGGTATGTCTGATTCTTTGATCTGAGGTGCATCGACAGTTCACCTTGAGGGTATTATAGTTTGATTACACCATGACTCGGTCTCCTAGCCATTCAAAATCCTGAGGTGTATGTTGGCTATAGCATATTCATTGTAGGAATTGGATTGCACCAAGAGAAAATCTATCTATCTTGGTAGATGAGGAGTAGCTCTATGATGATCATGAGAATCAAGTCCATAAGCCCATGACCATGGCAGAGTGAAATAATAAAAAGAGTTTCTATTAAGGTTTTCACATCGAACTTGAATCAAATGATTAAATCATATGATAGAAATTAGGGTTTGACAAGTTCACCTTAACTCTAATCTGATCAGGGCTCAAGATAGAAGAACTTAATCACACATATAACTGCATCGAGAGGTTGATTTTTCAGTTCTGATGGGTTGCCACCATATACTGCTAGGTGTCACTGATGGATTTTGGGAGCAAATAGAATGATTTGGATGATCGATCATTCTAGTTGTTTGAATCAAAAAAGTTCTGATATATCAGAAGGTGTTTTGATGATGTCGATGATAGAGATCATGACATATCCCATTACCATACAGAACTAAATCTAAATAGATCACACAAATAAGGGTTTGAATTTGGATATCATTAATTGGACTAACATAATTCAATTGATTTGAACTAGATTCAATTAGGTTCAAGAAAATCATGCTAGCACACGATTGAGCCTAATATTCTCCTTCTACAATCATTAAAAGTTGTCTCGACTGAGTCAAATATATTTGTGCTCACTCAAGTACTTTTACTTAGTCTGACTGGAGCTTGTGCAGGTCAGAAAAGAGTTGTCTTAATTTATGAGATAAATTTAAGACAACACCTGCCATTTTTCATCACCTGCTAATTCTTGTCTTTTGACTTTGGTCAAACGTTAAACTTTGACACTTAGACATCTGCCCATATGTCGTGCACCCATAGGAGAGTAGATAGGGGCTTGTCCCCTTGCTAGAAAGAGGAAAGGATGGGGTACACGCCTAGGGAGGCATGCACCCAAGGATAGGGATGTCTGGAGTCCCATACAGATGGGACTCCAGGTTGCTTTTTAGAATCAAACTAGGTGGCGCCAAGGGACTTTGCTTTGATCAGTCTTGGCGCCAGCTAAGGGTGTTGGAGAGGGGCTCTCATCTAATTGGATTAGGTGATATCATCTCACCAATTAGATTTAGATCTGATTATATGAGGAGATGTGATTGGCCGGGATGATGTAGCATTGCATGGTGCAGCAGGATCTATAAAAACCCTATCTATGCCTAGCTTTTAAGGGGTTCTCTCTTAGCGCATGCCATATTGCTCTCTCCCTCTCTCCTCCATGCCTATCTCAGATCCTCTCTCTCTTCTCCATGCCCAAGAGGTTTTGGGCTTCAGTTTGGTGCAATCCAGGCAAGAGAAAGACGATAGGAAAGGAAGAAGGCAGCACTACTACAAGAGACGACATCGAATCTTCAAAAGTTATTTTGAAGATCTTTGATAAGTACCATAAATTCACCAATAAAAGTATTAATTTATTAATTAATTTATATTATTTTTTTAAAATTAATGATCAATTTATATATAATTTTTGAGAAATTCATATTTTTATTAATTAAAAAATTAGTTAAAAAATAATAAAAATTAAAAAATAAAATTTTATAATCAATAGAAGGAGCTCATTTTTTTGACCATAATGAAATAAATTTAAAATAAAATGGAGCTAAAACGGAGAACATATGAGCTTTTAAAGATAAAATAAATAAAAATTAAATAAAAAAGAAAATGGCTCAGCCGGCTCCGCAAGCCGAGCCACCAAGCCAAGGCCAAGCCATCAAAGCCGACTCAGCCGTTGAAGCCATCAGCCGGTCCACGATCCAGGCGTGGACCGCCAGCTCAGCAAAATCCGGCGAATCAGAGATTGCCACGTGGTGGACCTAGACCCTTAAAGGGTCTACAGAAATTTATCGATGGCTCACAAGGGCAATTCTAGTCTTTTCACTCGGCAACAGAGATGCTGATTGGTTGCGGTGTGCGGTGCGGCCGGTCCACGCGGTCCATGGGAACAGTAATTGCGCGATCGGACGGCTGCGGTTGATTGCGGTCAAGATCGGACGGCAGTGGTTATTTTTGGGTTTGATTCGAATTCTATCAACGATCTAGCACAATCCAACGGCTAGAAAACCAACCGATGAAGATCCAATGGTGATCAGGAAGTTCCTGACTTGATTTAAAAGATTTCCCGATCGTGCGATCCAATGGCCAGAATTTAATCCGACCCGATCTGGGCTGATACTGCATCCGATTTTGATGATTTTTGGACCGTTGGATTCCTATTGAATGGCCAGATTTTCATCCAGATTTAGCAGAGAATTCATATCAGAGCTATTTTAATTCAAATTTTTACTTAGATTTCTTTCATATTTTGATGATTACAAAGGCTTCATTAGTCCCATATTGCCTTTAGAAAAAATATCCAGCCCTCCTAGCTCTATAAAAAGGACCCCAGGCCTCAGAAATCAACATCTCCGATCAAGGTGAAGCTTTGGTACAGGGCGAAGCCAGGCTATGGGTTAAAGGCTGCTTCGAAGCAATGGGTGCCGAGAAGAAGAGCCGAGCTTCTACACCATCTTTCTGCCAATGCCGATCCAAGATCAGAGATCAGGCTATTTTATTTTCTTTTATAAATTTAAATTTAAACTTTTTAATGCAATATTTATTTTTATGCATTTTAATTTCTTGCTTTTATTTTTATTATAATTTAATTTTTATATTTTAATTATTACTTTTTATTTTATTGCAAGTAGATGCTAAGATCTAACTAGTAGATCTTAGTACCAAGTTTAAATTTCCTGCACCTTTTAATTTTTATTTTTTTATTTTCCGACTTCACTTTTGATTCCCAAAACTCTTCTCTTTTCTTTTTCTTTTAAAAAAATCAAAGATTTCAAATCTAAAAATACTACCTTCCCTGTGGATTCGACCCGACTCACTGCTATCTACGCATTTTTAATTATTTTAAGAAGTCGGATTAAACTGATAAACACGGTGTCTTAACGACAACATCGCGTTCCTATCAAGTTTTTGGCGCCGTTGCCGGGGAAGGCACGGATATTAAATTTTTTGATCTCTTTGATTTTTTTATAAATAAATTATAAATAAAATTTTTATTTTCTTATAAATATTGCTTGCTAATTTTTTTTTTTATTTTGTAGAAAAAGAGATTAAAGAACAAAAAGAATCAGAAGTTTTGCTTGGTGAGATCAATCCTAACCCTAGTTCTCTTTTCTTTTTATTTTATTTATTTATTTATTTTATTTTTAAATTAATTTTAAAAAATATTCATTTAAACCTAATTAAAAATCTCATGATAAGATTAGAAACCCTAACTGCTTAGAGCATGCATCATATTAGTTTTATTTTTATTTTTATTTTTATTTTTTTTGGTGATTGCTGGAGGCAAGGTAAGCCTTTCAGAATTCAATTAGTTGCATGCATCTAGTTTAAATTGCATAGAACCCTTTGATTGAAAATTTTTTTTTCATGCATATTCATATTAAATCAAATTAAGGGCACAACCCAATTAAACAAGATAAGGTGGGGATTTGATCACCCTTCCTTAGCCCACAAACAACCAACCAGCATCCTGCATTGACCTAAGCCTTTAATTTTAAAATCAATTAGACATCAACCCTAGGAACTCGAGCTCAATAGGACAAGGAAATCCTAAGAGTTGAACTAGGTTAGGGTTAGTCAATTTGACTGGTGTCTAGAAAGTGGTTCAGGGACGACTGGGCCCGAAGGAAGGTGGTTTCTAATTGGTTCCGTTCGCTTACCTGGCCAAGCACAATTGGTGTCTAAGGCAAGCAACGGGGGGACTCCCACCGACCTTACACTTACCTGGCTAGTTGATTGGCTAATCCTACACTTGGAGGGCTTGAAGGTGACCTTGGCAGTTAGGAGCTGTCTAGATCTAGGATAACCCTTAGTCAGGATTGATTGACCAACTTGATTGCTAACCAACATTCAAACCTAATTAAACCTAATTCTTCTCTTTCTTCTTAGTTCTAGGACTCCTTAGGACCTCTTCTTTAGAACTCTTCTTTCTTTCTTCTTCTTTCTCCTCTAAAAATAAAATAAAATAAAATAAAATAAAATAAAAATTAAATTTAACTAACTAAAAAATATTAAAAATAATAATTAAATTAAAATTAATAAATAAAATAATTAATTTTTAATATAATAAAATAATAAAAAATATAAAAAATAAAAAAAATTGAAAATAATAATTAAATTAAATGAAAAATAAAATTAAAAAAAATAAAATAAAAATGGCTGAAAATTTTAAGAAATAATAATGAAGGAATACTTTATTCCTTCCACCTATAAATCGACTTGTATCCAATACCTGAAAAAACTATGAGATCAATCGACCACAATCCAATGCTTCCATCTTTTTATGGGAAATAATGAAACCTTATAAACATCTGGATGAATTCTTAGAAATCTGCTCTACGGTAAAAATTCAAAATTTAACTAATGATGCCCTTAGACTAATTTTTTACATTAAAAGATAAAGCCAAGTACTGGCTTGGCACAATAGGGGACAATTAAAACTTGGGCTATGCAAATGAATTTCTTAAAAAATTTTATCATAGGGAACCAATACTTGAGGCGAGTCACTGATTTGCTCAGCTTTAGGGGAACAATTGAGTCATGGGAAGACTTAAGAACTTCTTAGAAAATGCCCACACCATGGTCTATCTAAATGGCAAATAGTTCAAGCTTTCTATGAGGTTTAGGAATAATACCAATGATGCAATGGAGGTGCATTCATGAACAAATGAGGATGAAGCCTATACCTTATTTGAAATCCTAAGTGAAAACTCAATTAACCATGCTTCAAAAAGATATGAATTTAAAATCTAAAGTCTAAGACTGATTCAAAAATTTGATAAATAAAGTGACTTCTTGCTCAGAAAATTAGATCAACTCCTAACCCTAGGTCAACAATCTCCTGCACAATTCACATCATCTTCTAATTATCAGGAGATTTATTCAATCTGTGCTAGTCCAACCCATCATGTAAGTGAATGTCCTATGACTGCACAGTTTCCATATTTTATCCAAGAACAAGTTCAAGCTACTCAAGGATACTCCAAATTGATTAATGACCCATTTTCAAATTCATATAATTCAGATTGGAGTAACTTTAATTTTTCTTGGACATCCCAACAGACTCAGGCTCAGACCCAAATTTCACTTGAGCAAAATTATCAAAATAGATCCCAATACCAAAATTATGCCTATAATAATGGTCAGCCTAGTCAGTTTAACCAGCCATCATATTATAATCAGCCTTCATACCCACCTCCTCAACAGACCAATCTAGCTGATGATAGATTTAACCAACTTCAACAATTAATTCTAACTCAACAGCAATCTATCGCCAGACTAGAAGCTCAAATAGGATAATTAGTTGAGTCTAACATGAGGAGAGAACTAGATCAACTACCGAACCTACCAATTTCAAACAACCCACCTAATGTCCACCAACCACCTGGATTAAATTATCAATCTAATGTTTCATCTAAGAATCCCCAATTTGAGAATACCAAAGTAATTCCTGAACTTAAAAGCTATAGGATTCTTATGGACCCATACCAAGACCAGGTGAGAGAGGCTAGTACTGATGCTAGCCAAAATAAAAATTTAGAGGAACTGGTTAGTACTGAGACTAACCACATAGAAGAACCCAAGCCAAGAATTAGTACTGATGCTAGTTCCAGTTTAAATGAGATAGAAATAAGGGAAAAAGAGAATAGATGATTTACCCGAGACTTATAAACCTAATGTCCTATTCCCTTCAACCCTAGAAGCTGGTTCTTCTTATAAAAATCAAAAGGCATGTAATGAAATGTCAATGGAGTTGTTTAAGCAAGATCACATTAATTTACCTCCAGAATTAAAACCGCCTTTAGTCACCATTCCAGCACCCATTGAATCAAACTTAACTCCTAAAACTCCATTCATGAGCATTTTAGAAGAACAAATAGGAGAAATTCTTAATAAACATGGGTCTGAGAATGGAATCATAAATTATATCCCTAAAATTAACAATGAATATATCAATAATGGGATTATAAATCAACTTTCTGAGATTGGCAATCCAAAACCATTGGAATTTGTCAATCCAATATTCGACACAGGATAGTGAGCTACATTGTGTCTGGCTGAAGACGGTAAACTTAGCGCTTGTTGGGAGGCAACCCAATATTTAGTTTTTATCTAATTTATCTTTTTAGTTTATTTTTTTTTAGGATAATTTGAATAAGTTGGAGGGAGAGCTCAAATTTTCAAAGGCATGTGCTGGACCAAAAATATACTGAGTTAGGTGTATTCTTTCATGTTCTTTATTACATCCTTTATTTTTTCTTCTCCATTGAGGACAATGTCGATTAAGTTGGGGGGAGAGAAAAATAAAAATTTTAAAATTTTAAGTCCTCAAAAAAGTTAGTATTTAGTATTTAGATACTTGATTATGCTTAAGAATCGAATTAAACTAAGCATTTTTTTAAAAGAAAATTGATGCACAGATTCAGAGAATCTATGAGATATTGAGGAATCAAGTATTAAGAAAATTCAATAAAGAGTTAAGTCCTAGAACATAAAAAAATTTTTTTTCTTGGAGCATTTCTAATTATTTCTACTAGCATCAAAGAAAAGTCTACTTTTTATAGGCTTGTGTAGGGTAACTATATACGTTTCTTCATATAAAAATTTATTTTAATAAAATAGTTTTCAAGTACTTCTCACTGAGTAACCGGGCCTCTTTGCCTAAGCAAGCATTGAGTTTCGCATCAAAAGGTGGGAAGGGCAAAGAAGCTCGTTGTAAAGCTAGTCTTAACTCGTAGCCTATTTGATTCGAGCTAGTAAGCCCGAGGGGTATTCTATACCTAGTGCCCTAAAGCCAACTGGTTTGGGAGTCATTGGCCCAAGACTCGCTACATGGATCAAATAGAAAGCTTAAGGAGTTAAGACACTCAATAGTGGTACAACGTTAAAAAAAAAAAATATTGGTTTTCCACCGAGTAACCGGGTCCCGTTGCCTAAGTAAGCAATGATATTCGCATCAAAAAGTGGGCAATGTAAAAATAAAAATTAATAAATGAAGGATGGAAGTAGCAATACACCTGCCTATATGAAAGTTTAGACAAATCAGAGATAAAAGTGGAATAATTTAGAAAAAGTTCTGAAAAATTTAATGTTCTTTACTTAATTTTTCTATTGATAAGTATTAATACCCCAATGATATGTCTCATTTAAGCTCTACTGAATATCAATGGCCATTTTGAAAATTGCTTAGGTAAAATTCGAAACTCTAAAGTTAAAAGGTATTTAAAACTAAATTCTTTCTTTACTCGAGGACGAGCAAAGCTTAAGTTGGGGGGTGTGATAAGCATCATAAATTCATCAATAAAAGTATTAATTTATTAATTAATTTATATTAATTTTTAAAATTATTAATCAATTTATATATAATTTTTTAAAAATTCATATTTTTATTAATTAAAAAATTAATTAAAAAATAATAAAAATTAAAAAATAAAATTTTATTATCAATAGAAAGAGCTCATTTTTTTGATCACAATAAAATAAATTTCAAGTAAAACGGAGCTAAAATGGAAAAGATATGAATTTTTAAAAATATAAAATAAATAAAAATTAAATAAAAAAAAGAAAAATGGCTCAGCCGGCTCCGCAAGCCGAGCCACCAAGCCAAGCCAAGCCATCAAAGCCGACTCAGCCGTTGAAGCCATCAGCCGGTCCACGATCCAGGCGTGGACCGCCAGCTCAGCAAAATTCCGGCGAATCAGAGATTGCCACGTGGTGGACCTAGACCCCTTAAAGGGTCTACAGAAATTTATCGCGGCTCACAAGGGTAATTTAGTCTTTTCACTCAACAGAGGCGCTGATTGGTTGCGGTGTGCGGTGCGGCCGGTCCACGCGGTCCATGGGAACAGTAATTGCGCGATCGGACGGATGTGGTTGTTTGCGGTCAGGATCGGACGGCTGTGGTTATTTTTTTTGATTCAAATTCATCACGCGGATCACCATCGGATGGCAGCGCTCGATCCAGGCGATGAAGATCCCGATGGTCCAGTGAAGACTCCCGAAGCATGATTTCAAAGATTTCCTCGATCAAGCGCGATCCAACGGCCAGAATTTAATCCGACCCGATCTGAGCTTGATCTGCATCCGATTTTGATGATTTTTGGACCGTTGGATTTCTATTGAATGGCTGGATTTTATCAGATTTATCAGAGTCATATCAGAGCTATTTTAATTCAAATTTTATTGAATTTTTTATATTTTGATGATTACAAAGGCTCATTAGTCCCATATTGCCTTTAGAAAAAAATATCCAGCCCTCCTAGCTCTATAAAAAGGACCCCAGGCCTCAGAAATCAACATCTCCGATCAAGGTGAAGCTTTGGTACAGGGCGAAGCCAGGCTATGGGTTAAAGGCTGCTTCGAAGCAACGGGTGCCGAGAAGAAGAGCCGAGCTTCTACACCATCTTTCTGCCAATGCCGATCCAAGATCAGAGATCAGGCTATTTTATTTTTTTCAAATTTTATGTATTTAAATTCTAAATTTTAATTAATAAAAATTTTATTTTTATGCATTTTAATTTCTTGCTTTTTATTTTTATTATAATTTAATTTTTATACTTTAATTATTACCTTTTTATTTTATTGCAAGTAGATGCTAAGATCTAACTAGTAGATCTTAGTACCAAGTTTAAATTTCCTGCACCTTTTAATTTTATTTTTTTATTTTTCGACTTCACTTTTGATCTCAAAACTCAAATCATCTTTTTTTTTTTTAAAAAAATCAAAGATTTTAAATTTAAAAATACTATCTTTCCTATGGATTCGATCCGACTCACTACTATCTATGAATTTTTAATTATTTTAAGAAGTCGAATTAAACTGATAAATATGGTGTCTTAACGATAACATCACGTTCTTATCAACCTTCAAGATCTGATCCAGATCTAATCTTTGGAGGATAGATCGAGAAGGAGAAGATATCCAGATCTTGTCGAAGTGGATACCGATAGAGGCCAGGCGATTGCATGGCTGCATTCAGAACCTCAGGCAATCAGTAGGATCATCACAGGATAATTAGATTACCTAAGAGTAAGGAATAAATTAAATCTAATTTAATTTATTTTTATTTTATTTTATTAGATCTATCAAATCAGATCTAAAAAGTATCAAATTTGATTTAGATATAAGAAAATTTCTTTTTAAAATATTTTTCTTGATCAAATCAGATCTGAACGAATCTGACTTGAAAAATAGGTTTTTTCCTTCAAGTAGTGAGTAGATACTAATCTAATCCAAGGGAGAACCACTAGAAGGTGGTGAAAACTATCATTAAGTATTTGAGAAATACTAAGAATCAATGGCTGATCTATGGTAAGTCAGATCTAAAACTTATGGAATTTATAGACTCCAGCTTTCAATCTAATCATGATGATAGCAAGAGCATGTTGGGTTATGTCTTTACACTGAATGGTGGAGCTGTCTACTGAAAGAGTTCTAAGTGGCATACTGTTGTAGACTCTATATGCAAGGCAGAACATATCATGGTATCAGATGCTGTATGGCTGAGAAAGTTCATCACCGAGTTTAGAGTAGCACTCTCCTTGGATGGTCTGGTCTTGCTTTATTATGACAGTGCTAGAGCAATTGCTCAAGCAAAGAAACCAAAGGCACACTAACGGACAAAGCACATACTATGCCGCTACCACCTGATCCGAAAGATCATGGATCGAGATGACGTCGACCTTCAGAAGATTGATGGAAAGGAGAACTTGGCCGAGCTCCTTACTAAAGCCTTGACGGTAAAGGAGTTCAACAACCATAAGTCGAAGATGGGTATTAATACTATATCAAGTGGCTTTAGGCCAAGTGGGAGTTGTTAAAAAATGTGTTCCAAAGTCAATCATCAGCCTATTGATGATTTTACTATTTTAGAAATATAAATAATATTTATTAATAAATAAAGTATTTATTCTCTTATTTTCATCATAAGTCTATATCTTCTAATGAACTTTCATGTTATGATGAAGTTCTTAGTGTTAGATGTGTGCCCTAGAAGTCATATTGGCTGACACTTGTAATGCACTTCTAAGGACAATTTTATAATTTTGACCATAAATTAATAAAAAAAAAATTTCTATCATGGTGTGTATTTAAAGTGTATGTGATACATCTTTTGGTTTAATGGTATTGACAATTCATATTTTCAAGAGGTAAAAATTTAAGACATGAATTTTCATAATTAAATTCATAAACTGCTCTCGAACATAGGACCATCATGAGGATGGTGATCGATCTAGAAGATTGATGTATGATCATTTTCTTAGGATAGATGAGTCTTAAATTTATGGTATGGAGACATCAAAGTGAGAGTACAAGTAGTCATTAGAGAACGAGGGCACTGAGCATGATTACCTCTAGTAGTCAAAAGAAAGTCTACCTTCTCATCGATGACTAGCTAGATATTCTAGTGGTGTATCTGATTCTTTGATCTGAGGTGCATCGGTAGTTTATTTTAAGGATGTTATAGTTTGACAATACCATAACTCGATCTCCTAGATATTTAAAATCCTGAGGTGTATGTTGGCTATAGCATGTTCGTTGTACGAATTGGATTGCACCAATAGGGGATCTATATACCTCGGTAGATGAGGAGTAGCTTTTGATAATCATGCGATTGAGTCCTTAAGCCCATGGCCATGGCAGTGTGAAGATGATAGGAAGAGTTTCTATTAGGATTTTACATCAGAATTGAATTAAATGATTAATTCATATGATGGATGTTGGGTTTGACGAGTTCACCTTAATAATAATCCTATTGGGGCTCAAGATAGAAGAACCCAATCACATACGTAGCTGCACCAAGAGGTTCATTTTTAGTTCTGATGGATTGCCACTATATCCTACTAGGTATCACTAGTAGATTTTAGAAGCAATTAGAATGATTTTGATGATCGATCATTCTAATTGTATGAATAAGAAAAGTTCCGATCCATCAAAAGATGTTTCAATGATGTCGATGATAGAGATCGTGACATATCTTATTATCATATGAAATTGAACCTAACTAAGTCACATAAATAAAAATTTGGGTTTAGATGTCATCAATTGAGCTAACCTAGTTTGATTGATTTGGATTTGATCCAATCAGGTTCAAGGTGATCGTGCTAGCACATGATTGAGCTTGGCTTTCTCCTTCTGTAATCTTTCTGATTCATCACAATCGAGTCAAATTTGATTTGACTCATTTTTGTATCTTGAATGAATTTATTTTCATTTGATTGGAACTAGTTCAGATTAGAGTAATTATAGAAATTAAATCCATTCCTAGTGCAATTGTACTAGGATCAAAAGTTGATCTATTTGAGAGAATTGAGGGTCACCTGATCAGATGCTTCTAAAAAATTCTCTAAAAATCATTTTGCCCTAATTTTTGGCTATGTGATAGGGCTCTGGTCATACTCTTGGTGTGCCAAATTTTGTGATTTATGGTGGTGCTTTGATTGGATTTTGATAGAGTTTGATTTGGATCAAACTATTGAGGAAAGAGTCCTAGATGCAATGGACTCTTCCTTATCTTCTCTTGTTGCCAATTTTTAGAGGGGTTTTTGGCATCAAAACTAGATAGAGATCTAGTATTTGACATGGAGATTAATCCCTAATGTCCCTTTGATCAAATAATAGGTTATTTGGTCAAAGAGGTACTCTACATGGTGCATAAGTTTTTAAACCCCTTCACACGCCATTGTACTAGCATCGCATGAAAATTTTTCATGCCCAAGTTGCTATTGCCCCTATCATATCCCATGCCTCCTTTGATCCTCTCTATCTCTCCCCCTCTTTTACATGCCAAAGGTTGGACACAAATCAGAGAAGAAGGTTCAAGAATTTTGGCATAAGATTTAGCATCTACGTAATGATGTATCCTACCCGAGTAGATACTGGTAGAGGCCAGACGCGTGCGTGGCTCACTACAGAACCTCAGGAATGATCAAGATCATTACAGGATAATTAGATTATCCTATTAGATATGTGTGCCCTAGAAGCCAGAATTGGCTGACACTTGCAATGTACTTCTAGGGGCAAAATTATAATTTTGACTATAAATAAAATGGATTATTTTCTATCATAAATGTATATTTAGTGTATGTGATACATCCCTTGAGTTAATGATAATGATAATTCTTATTTTCAAGAGTTGAAAATTTAAGATAAGAATTTTCATTAACTCATAAAATGCTCC